>JAAVTI010000038.1:0-55068 GCA_011947335.1 Phytophthora constricta
CCATGATCCCGCTGCACAACAAGCACAATCCAACGAGGCAGTGCGTTGCCAACAAGCCCCACAAATGGGGCACCAAGTTGTTCATGACGTGCTGCGCCCAGTCCTCCTATTGTCTCCGTGCGTACAAACCCAGCTCACGTGGAGCTGGGTTTTTTATTTGCCAAAGGTAACATGTTGTATTAACACGATGTATATTACAACTTGTTTTTACGTTGTACAGCTTGGAAGTGTACTGTGGAAGAGCGCAGCACGATGAGGAAGTCGGCAACATCCCGGAGGTCTATCGGTCTGCCGACCACAACACGGGCCCGACCGCAGTTCTGCGCAACCTGGAGGCGATCCTCCCGCCGCAGGCCGACGATGTGTACCATGTTGTCGTGACTGACAGGTATTACACGTCGGTCCAGCTGGCCTACCAACTTCTGCAACGAAACGTCTACTTGGTCGGGACAATCCAAAACGACCGCCAGGGCTTTGCGGACGTTCTGGTGGAGAAGAACAGAAACCGGCCGGTGGGCATTCCCACGGCACCACGCGACTGGCGGTGGCAAAGAATTGCCCGCTGATGACCGCAGTGGTCTGGTGGGACCGCTCCCTGTTACGCTGCTATCTACAGGAGGAGTCGAGCTATGGAGACGTGCCGTAAGTTTCATTTTTTTGTGGGCTGTGTAGACTAATTGGTATGACTAACGTGCATTTGTTTGTTGACTTGTAGAGCGTTGGCAGCCTGGTGGCGTACGAGCTGAAGTACCCTGCCCATCCGTGATGCGAGATTATCATCGATGGATGGGTGGGGTTGCCGTTCACGACCAGCTGAGGCTCCAGAGATACTCGCTGCAGCAGCAGACCAAGTGGAAGAAGTACTACAAGTCTGTCTTCCTTGGCCTCGTCAACGTCGCAATAGTGAACGCGTACATCGTGTTCCGGAAGTCCAGAACCAGCGATCGGCTAAGGGCGATACACACGCTGAGTTCCTGATGCAACTGCAAGCGCAGATGCTGGAGCTGGCGGAGCTGGACTTCGAACAGGTATGGTGTCTGGGTGGATAACATGTTCTGACCGTGTATGACACAACATCTTCTGATACAACATGTTGACTTGTATGTTTTTAGCAGCAAGCGGTACCGGAGGGATCAGTTGCTCTCGATGCCGCACTTCCAGCAGAGCACGTTCCTCGCGAGCCTCCAGACTTCCAGCTTGTCAACGGGCAGAGGAAGCGCCGCCAACGACAGTGCAAGGTGTGCTCGAACCGTAAGCGGCACGTGGGTGAGCGCAGAGCCACCAAGTACTACTGCCCGGGTTGCAGTCCGTCCGACAAAGCACGGTAAGAATGTACTGCTTCAGGCTCTGATCTCTAACTACACTAACGCTCTTGATAGCACGTACCTGTGCAACAAGGTTTGGCCCCACACCAAGAACAACACGCTCACCTGCCACCAGATTTGGCACCACCAGTGGAAGAACGGTGCAGGGCGGCCTCGTCCGCGCTGCGGACGAGACATCCAGCACCGCGAGGCGGGTGGAAGCGCCGGCAAGCGGAAGCGGCGCCGACAGAGCCAAGTGAGCAGCAACGTTGGTCGTCGTGGTGACTCCGAGTCGGAGAGCGATGCTGAGTCGGCGGACGAGGACGAGGAAGAGGACGGCACGGAAGCGACACCAAGCAACAAGGACAAGGAGGCGGATGGCGGCTCGGGGTCCGGCGTGCAGTATTGCGTAGTGTAGGCGCTGTGTTAGTTGCAAGAGCTAGCAAGACCTTTGCGTTTCAATTGAATCGACCGCAATGTGCCTGGTCTCTTGATAAAAAGTGCATTTTCAAAATTTACAGCTGAAACTGTCTGTCTATGACTCTATCGTTGTAGGATCCTCCATTATGACGTTGTGTGTGGCAGCATGAGCTGAAAGCCGACCAAGAGGCAGTTTCAGTTTTTCAGAAAAGTACTCGTACTTATACGGGAATATACAAATACTAGGTTTAGCCTAGCTTTAACATGTTGTATCCTACAACATGAATCAAATTTTTGTTAGGTACGAATTTCGATTTGGTCTTTGGGGGTTAAGATGATATCTAAGTGCAAAGGTGAGAGCATGGTTGGCTCTCACGCATTTGCATGAAATGCATGTACATGATTGGTTGAAATGTGGCCCTTTCAACCAATAGCTGTGCGCCTGAGCGCCCGTCAATGATAGTTGCATTGACGGCTCGTAATGTTGGTCGCTAGTGTGTGTCCCACACGCACTAGTGGGTTTGCGTGTATTAGTGTACCCCGGGTACACTATCCTGTGTAGCCCACCCCTCTCAAAGTGCGAGTATCGCATTCGGGAGGTAACGGTGACCACGATATGTTCTGTGGTCATTTTCCGTCTTCTTCGTTTAACGGAGAAGACACTCACGCTCATTTCACAATGAGCGCGTCAAGTCCGGGTCCCCGGGAGCCCCAAGGCTCCCAAAAGTCCCAAGACCTCCGCATCCGGTGGGGTTCCCCATCGGGTGGCAAGACACTGTCAGTGCGTGAATATCACGCACTACAATTTGAGAGAGAGCTGTTGTGATTGCACTTCGCTGTCTACCTCGGTCGGATCCCTACCGCTAGACACGTCCTGCGCGTGCCGGGCGCGTGGCCTGTGAGGTCAGCAGTTGAAGTGAGACTAATGGAGCAATATGATTGGATGATCGTTTGGGATCGGGTGCATGTGATTGGGTGAGAAACACAACTGGTGATTTGCGCGTTTTCCGTTGCACATACCGTTTGCGTTTCACACACCGTTTGCGTTTCATCATGGCTAATCATAGG
The DNA here is from genome assembly GCA_011947335.1 of Phytophthora constricta. Taxonomy (NCBI): domain Eukaryota; phylum Oomycota; class Peronosporomycetes; order Peronosporales; family Peronosporaceae; genus Phytophthora; species Phytophthora constricta. Next base: position 2,793 of record JAAVTI010000038.1, read on the forward strand.
GGATTCCCTCGGGGAAATGCATGTGTAGGAGAAGACAAGTAGGCAAACAGATCTAACTCAATTGAACTCACTTTCGGATTTCCTTCCTTCCACTCACTCGCCTACCAAGCCTTATTCGCATAATCTCAATTGGTTATGAGCCCAAGCTACGCGGACACCGTCAAACTCGTGGAAGACAACTACTTCCACTGGGAGTTCAACATGCGGATGAAGCTCTCTCGCAAGGGACTGCTGGCTCACATCATCAAGCCAGAGTTCGACGCGCTGAGTGACCGCTCCACGGCAGAATGGAAGACCAATGACCTGAAAGCACTTAGTGTGATTGCGGGAGACGTCAGTCTCACGTACCAAGTTTACATCCGTGGAGCAATGACAGCCGCTGATTCCTGGCGTCTGCTGCAAGAGCAGTTCAACCGCAGCACGCTCAAGAACCGGCTCATCGTGACGAAGAAGCTTCACAGCTTCAAAATGGAGCAGGGTACTCGGTTCGCGGTGCACGTGGACAAGTTCAAGGAGCTCGTCCTCAAAATGGAGGCTATCGGTGAGCCTCTTGACGAAACCCGTCAGATCGTGATGCTGCTTGGCAGCCTGACGGAAGAGTACCGGCTGATCTGCAGCGTACTCGAGAACACGCCCAACGTGACACTTGCCCACGTGATTGATGCCCTATCTGGCGTTGAGACCTCGGATGAATCAGCATCGGCTCAACAGAAGGCGTTCGTGACCAAGAAGGACTACGGGAGACGTTCAACGGGTCGGTTCAATGGGAAGTGCTTCTACTGCAAGAAGACTGGGCACAAGGAATCGGAGTGCCGCAAGAAGAAAACCGACGACGGACGCGGACAAGTTGCACAACAGACGTCCGACTACGCGTTCACGGCAACGAGTGCGATGGGCAAGACCGAATGGCTCGTCGACTCCGGTGCAAGCTCGCACATGACCAGCGTCCAGGACAAGTTCGTGTCCATGGAGAAGATGAAGACGCCAGTCCGCATCGTAATCGCAGATAGCGCGAAGATCGACGCAGTTGCTACGGGCACCGTCGGGTTGAAGCTGATGGATGGGACATCTGTCACGCTGTCGGATGTTCTGTACATCCCTGAAGTTGAAGGAAGTCTCATCTCGGTGTCAAAGCTGGCCGAGAAGGGCGTCGTCCGCAGTTCTGCAAGGACAAGTGTGTCTTTCGCTATGGCGCCGCTACCGTCATGAAGGCAAGCGATGTGGAAACGTCTACAAGCTGAAGGCAGTGGGGACGAGGTGTGTCATGTCGCGACAACCCGTAAAGAGCCATGGGCTGTGGTTCACGCACGCCTTGGCCACATCCCGTTCAAGCGTTTCGAACAGCTATTGACTATGGCAGATGGAGTGCCTCGCATCACGGATAGCGCCACCGGTGACGACATGTGTGCCGGCTGTTGCATGGGCAAGATGAAGGCCGACGACTTCCCTCGGCACCCGGAGAATCTCGTCAAGAGTGCTTGACCTTGTGCACTAGGACGTCATGGGTCCGATGCAAATGAAGACACCTGGTGGATGCAGTTTTGTCGTCACGTTCATCGATGACTACTCACGTCATGTGACTGTGTACTTCATGAAGGACAAGTCAGAGGTGCTGTCGAAGTTCAAGATCTTCAAGGCAGCGATGGAGAACGCAACGGGCAAGACAATCAAGCGACTGCGTTCGGATAACGGTGGTGAGTACACGGGTCGACTGTTCAAGGACTACCTCAACCACAGTGGCATCAAGCATGAGAAGACGGTGCCGTACACGCCTCAGCAAAATGGATTGGCTAAGCGCATGAACCGAAGTCTCGTGGAGATGGCGAGCTGTATGCTCTACCACGAGGGCATCGAGAAGAAATGGTGGGCAGAAGGGCTTAACACGGCGGCGTGGATCATCAATCGGATCCCTAACTCTGTGACCGTGAAGACGCCCTACGAGATCGTGCACCGGGCGAAACCACAGCTCAAGAACATGAAGGTGTTTGGTGCACTGGGCTATGCGCACATCCCCAACGAGAGCGTCGCAAGCTGGACGCCAAAGCGTGCAAGTGTCGGTTCATGGGGTATGAAGATGGCGTGAAAGGGTACCGTGTGCTCAACGTGGCTACAGGTCAAGTGCACATTGTACGCACAGTGAAGTTTATGGAGACTACAAGTCCTGGGCACTTGATGATACGTCCGGAACCGACAAAGATGAAGACGCCTCCCCGAAGCCTGATCATCGATCGCCGGATTCGATGCAAATCGTTCCGTTTGATGTTGAAGGTGGTGACGTGATCCCACTTCAACGTGAAATGGGCGTAAACGATGCGATCGTGCCGTATGGATCGATCCATCCAATGATTACTCACTCGTCACGCGCTCGTCACACTGACGAGACAACGGATCCTGAAGAGGCAGGCGCAAGAAAGAAGCAAGCCGTGGCACTGTCGGCAATCGGGACGAAGCGTCAAAGGATGATTCAAGGGCGTGCTCGACCAAGTGATGTCCAGCTTGCAATCGAAGAAGGTCAGCCGATGGCTGCAACGGAGGCGGTCCCGAAGTCGTACACTGAGGCTACGACCAGCGCTGATCAAGACGAATGGAAAAAGGCGATTGCGCTAGAGCTCGATTCGCTCACAGACAACAAGACGTAGAAACTGGTACCAAGGCCGGCGCACCAGCGACCGATTGGCTGTCGCTGGGTGTTCGCTTTGAAGCGCGTTGAGACGGGACAAGTAGTTCGTCACAAGGCCCGTCTCGTAGCCAAATGTTATTCACAACGCCAGGGCATTGACTACGAAGAGACGTACTCGCCTGTGGCCTAGCTGAACTCCATCCGTGCCAAGCTGGCGAAGTGCTGCGCTCACGGAATGGAGATCGAGCATTGCGACGCTTCCGTACGGCAAGTTGGAAGAAGAGATCTGCATGGAGCTACCAGAAGGTCTCAAAGAGCTATTGACTCTAGCCGAGGCAGAAGGAGAAGACGACGTCGTTTGCTTGCTGCTGCAGAGTCTGTATGGGCTAAAGCAGGCTTCTCGTGTGTGGAACGAGACTATTGACAAGCATCTCAAGGGCATGGGGTTCAAGTCCGCAGACGCGGATCCCTGTGTATACACAAGAGGTGACGACGACGACGAGTGTATAGTGTGCCTCTACGTGGACGGCGTGCTGATCGCGTCGCGGGAATCGGCTGTCATCGCATCGGTGAAGGCTGGTATCGCGGAGAGATTTCGGATCAAGGACCTCGGTCGTGCGCGCTTTATTCTTGGGATCGAGATCGACTACAACATGAAGCGTCAGACGCTCAGCATCAGCCAAAGGGCGTACACTGAGTCCATCATTAAGAAGTTTGGCCAAGAGAACGCGAAGCCATGCCTGACACCGCTGGAACCCGGTGTGCAGTTGACCAAGGCCGATGAACCGCAGACCGAAGAAGACAAGGCTTAGATGAAGTCGAAGACTTATCGATCGCTCGTCGGGAGCCTGATGTACCTGGCATGTAGGACACGACCTGACATCTCGGTCGCTGTTGCCAAACCGAGTCGTTTTCTGGAGAACCCTGGCGAGAAGCACTGGAATGCTGACATCAAGGTGGTGCGATACCTGCTGAAGGCCAAGGAAGTGGGTATCATGTACAACGGTCTACTCGGTACTCAACTTGAAGCTTACTCCGATGCTGATTGGGCTGGAAACCGGGACGACCGACGCTCCGTGAGTGGAATGATGCTCATGCTATGCGGTGCTCGTGTGGTGTGGCGCTCGACGTTCCAGAAAACTGTTGCACTCAGCTCAACGGAGGCTGAGTACATGGCACTGAGCGACTGCGTGAAGGAGTGCGTCTGGATGCGTCGCCTACTTAAGGACATTGGTGCGGAGCAAGCTGATCCTACGGTGATCTACGAGGATAATCAAGGAGCAATGGATTTGGCGAGGAACGTCGGCTACCAAGCACACACCAAGCATATCGACATTCGCTATCACTTCATTCGCGAGAAGGTCGTGAGTGGTGATGTAGAACTGGAGTACGTTGAGTCCAAGAACCAGCTCGCCGAATACCTCACGAAGGGCTTCTCAACCAAGACGCTGCGCTACTTAATGACGCGCAGCAACGTTGGAACAACGCTCGAAACATCGAATTGAGTGGGGGTGTTGTGATTGCACTTCGCTGTCTACCTCGGTCGGATCCCTACCGCTAGACACACGTCCTGCGCGTGCCGGGCGCGTGGCCTGTGAGGTCAGCAGTTGAAGTGAGACTAATGGAGCAATATGATTGGATGATCGTTTGGGATCGGGTGCATGTGATAGGGTGAGAAACACAACTGGTGATTTGCGCGTTTTCCGTTGCACATACCGTTTGCGTTTCACACACCGTTTGCGTTTCATCATGGCTAATCATAGGGGATTCCCTCGGGGAAATGCATGTGTAGGAGAAGACAAGTAGGCAAACAGATCTAACTCAATTGAACTCACTTTCGGATTTCCTTCCTTCCACTCACTCGCCTACCAAGCCTCATTCGCATAATATCAACTAGAGCGCTCTCGAAAGCGCGAGAGCGCTAAGCAAGTCGACGCTTTCGTCGTCAAGGCAACCCGTCCCTTCGGGGCGGGTGAGTCGACTGTCGTACAGCCTGCGAAAGCTGCGCACACCACGTCCCCTGGACGTGATGATGATGAGATAGACCCTGATCTCATTGTCGATTACGGCAGTGATTCTTTGGCGGACGAAGAGGAACACAAGGACAAGTCTTTTCTGAGCAAGCCTCTTCGCGAGAGTCCGTCGCCGGGCTCTCGTCGTCAACGTGAGGCCTCACCAGAAGATGGCGAGGTCGTGCACGCTAAGCATGCACGGTCTGAGAGCAGTGGACCCGCGGAACTTCCATCCGCGGGTGTTTCATCTTCCGCCCGGGCATCCTTGCCTGCTGGGCGTAGCGCGGCTCAGTCTCAGGAAGCTGAGCCGTGAAGGCTTTCATCGGAGCGCATTCATCGCATCCGATGGTCCGACGAAGGCGGCCAGGGCACATCTTGTGCTCTCTTCCAAGTCGACACCATCAAGGATGATGATGTCGTGAAGGCGCTCGGCCTCGCGGCCGGCTCCGATGAGCGACGCAACTACTATGCGTCACCGTACCTTGCTCTTCGCTATTTCAAGGGCGTGCTCCATAGCGCTAAGAGCAAGGTCTCTGAGACAGTCGCACTGACTCAGGGCTGGAACCAGTTCGTTATGAACTGGAACAGTGATGCTGCTGCTTTCCGAAAGCGTCTCGAAAGCATGCGTGATCGCCATTATAGACATAATAGCGCTGGCAAGGCTACCCGCTTGCACGAACTCAGTGCAAGCGCTGGTATACCTTGTGCCGTTCCCCGTGGAGAACGGTGTCCAGTCTGTCCACCCAATGCGAACAGACTGCGTGAGAACGAAGTCGATGGGGACTCGACGATACGAGTACCCAGTGAAGTCCGAGACTGGCGCTTTACTGTCTTCCTGGATGCCGGGAAGAGAGCACCCCCGCCTGATCCCGTTACGCGTCTACCCGTCCCCGGGGGCGTAGGGTGGTATACTGTCCAGCCGAGACCTAGTCTCGGCTCGGGCGGAGATGGTGGCGGTCTTCGTACGCCATCACCATGTCCGGAATATCCCTCACGAGGATATTCCGCGGTTCCCACGAGTCGTGTTGGGGAGGGTATCCTCTCCAACGACATCGAAAACGACGCTGACCTTGGTCAGTGCGTGGCTCCTGGTGAGCTACAATTCGCTCGACAATCCAGCGAATTGAGCCGTCGGCAGCCCGCAAAGGTGCCGGCAGAGGGTGGAAAACCTCGTCGCTTTGATCAGCCGCTTGAGGCTGATCAGACCTTCCAGCAACTGGCGGCTGACTATGCTGCCTTCCGCCGTGAGGCTTGGAAGACGATCGCTGAACAAAGTCAGCAGATCCATCACGCTTCTTCGTGCCCATGTTGGATGAGCGCGCGGGCGTATCATGCTCATGATACGCCTTCAGTCGCCCGACATAGAACGTTGGGTGCAGTCTCATGCTGGTTGGTATGTCCAGCGTGTAGGCTGCCTGGGCGATGCAAGACACGAAAGGGGCCCATGAAGCGTGGAGCAAGCAAGCTTGCTCCAAAGTCCGAGACTGCATGTCTAGCCAAGTTTTGCGTAGACAGTAAAACTAATGAATTCGTTTTGAACTCACTAATGTTGTTGCGTGACTTCTTGTCAGCGTTCATCTTCTGTCGGTCGACAGAAGATGCAATAGTATCACGGACAAATCGCATGACGGCTTGTCGATTCTGCACGAAGTCTTTCGCATCGACACTGGTCGTGTCGACCAATGCGTCGTTGTCCGCTATCGTGCCCTGCACGATGCGTTCGTCATCTTGAGTGTCCACATGGGGTGTGGACACGTACTTGGTCGCAGCAGTGACGTCGCCCTGCGTCGTCACTGTATCATCTTGGTTTTCGGTGTTCGACTCCGAGTCGAACACGTCATCTTGCGTCACGTCTGCTCCCGGAGCAGGCGTGGGACGGGTCGTCGCTTGTCATTTCGCTCCCGGAGCGAAAGGTACTTCGTCGTTGCTTGTAACTTCCGTGCCCGGCACGGAAGTGTTCTCAAAGCGCCTGCACCCGGTGCAGACGCAAAGCGTACTCTCTTCTGGCGCGTGACACTACTTTTCACGGCGTTCAAATTTTCCTGTGGGCGGGGCTCGCTCACAGATCCTCCCCACTCAAGGGAGCTGTCACCCCGCCAAGCATGGCAGGTACTCGTGGATGCCGCATGGCATTCACGTAGAACGGTGTATGCCCCGTAGAGGCATGCACCGAGTTGTTGATGGCAAACTCTGCCATCGGCAAACAGTCGCTCCACTCGGTGAACGAGTGGGCGTAGCTCTTGAGGATGCCACCGAGCACGCGATTCACGCGCTCGGTCTGACCATCCGTCTGCGGGTGGTCGGCTGTCGACATCGACAGCTGAGTACCATGGAGGCCGAAGACCTCTTTCCAGAACGTGGCCGTAAACCTTGGATCACGGTCGGACACTATATCACGGGGCATACCGTGAGAGCAGAAGATGAGCTCCACAAACAGACGCGCCGTCTGTTTGGACGTAACTTGGCAGGCACCGCAGCAAGATGAACCATCTTGCTGAAGCGGTCGACAAAGACGACCACTCCAGTCCGACGCTTGGTGTCGGGTGGTAACCCGAATATGAAGTCCATACTGATGGACTCCCTGCACTCTGCCGGTATCGGCAGAGACTGTAGCGGTGCTTGTAAAGCCGGCGTCGGCTTCACTCGTCGGCACGCCTCGCAAGCACGGACGTACTTGCGGATCCACTTGTACTGGCGACGCCAGTAGAAGTCACGCGAGAGAAGAAGGTACGTCTTCTGTCGACCCGGATGCCCAGCCGATGGGGCATCGTGATACTCGAATATGATCCGCAGGCGCAGATCATAATCATCAGGGACGACGATGCGAGCGACATCGTCGTCAGCTGCACTGTATAGCAGCAAGCCGTCGTGTGCACTATACCTGTGCGCACAAGATCTCAGATGTGGAGGCAGCGCGCGATGCGCGCTGTCGGAAGGTGCCTCCACATAGGTCATCAATCGCTTGGCGTCCGCGTCGAGCAGCGACGATGTGGGCACACTGCTGCGTTCAATACCAATGGCATCGACGTCAACTACTTTGTAGTTGTAATCCGGCCGACGCGACAGTGCGTCGGCTACCACATTCAACCTTCCAGGTTTGTACTCAACCTGGAAGTTGTATTCAGCGAAGAATGACAGCCACCGTGCCATTCTTTGGGAGAGTTGTGGTGACTTTACGGCCGTCCGTAAAGAGGCGTGATCGGTGTAGGTCACGAAGGGTCTATCTCCACGGAGATAGACACAGAACTTGACTAACACCATCTTCATGGCAAGGCGTTCCTTGTCATGTACTAGATAGTTGCACTCAGCTTGCCTAAGCTGACGAGACTGATAGCAGATCACACGATCACATCCTTCGTGATCGTACTGCATCAGAGCGCATCCGATTGCGAAGTCGGATGCGTCACACACAACGTGAAACGGACGATCTTGGTCGGCGACGGCCAAGATCGGCGCCTCGGTCAGGCCCTGCTTGACCGAATTGAAGGCCTGCTGACATTCAGCGGACCATCTCCACTCTGCGTCCTTCTTGAGGAGGCGCGACAGTGGTCGAATACGCCCAGCGTAATCGTGTATGTACTTGCACAAGTACGTAGCCAACCCAAGGACCTGACGCAGTTCCTTTGCATTCGAGGGCTCAGGCCACTCGTTGATCACCCTGATCTTTTCGGGATCAGGGCGGACACCGTCCTTGCCAACAAGGCATCCGAGAACTGGAATCTCGGACGCACCGAATATGCACTTCTTAAGATTTGCATATAACTTGTGCATGCGCATCAGCGCAAGCAGTTGTCGGAGATGCTCCTGGTGCATCTTAGTGTCTGTCTTCTCGCCCACAGCCTGGCTGTGGACGAGAAGCGGCGCGTAGATACCGTATAAAGCCTTTCCAGCTCTGCACTTCCAGCGCTGTCAACTCCGAGGCAGTGCTCGGAGGACACTTCAATGTCAACTCGTGACGTTGGACCCCAGAGAGTGTTTGCGTCAGCGCATTCACTCTCTCGTACTCGACATCGTCCGTCGCAAGCGATGGAGGCTCGTCACCTGCACGCTTCGGTGCAGGGCGTTCTTGGGACAGGGAGGAGCGACCTTCCTGTCCGGTCTCGGTACCTTTCAGTTGTGAGAAGCCCTTCGGGCTCCTCATACCGCGACCCTTGTCAGACCCGGTCTGACAACGACCCATATCTTGTGTCTCGACGGGCCCGGCCCGTCGAGGGGTCTCCGTGAATCTTGGCTCCTCAAGCCCGGCTTGAGGGAGATCTTCTCTTGAACAGTCGCCTCGGGCCCGGCCCGAGACGGTATCTTGGTTCTTGCCTTCGCAGACCCGGCCTGCGAAGGGTTCGGTCCAAACCCGGTTTGGACGTGGGTTCGCTCCCGGAGTGCACCCTTCAGTTGTGGTTTCGCCCGTGCCCCGGGCACGGAGGTCTTCCATCTTCTTCTGGTACGTTCGGCCGTGGCGGCCGACACGCTCTCTTTGCTGGGATGAGCGAGGTTGCCCTCACTCCCAACGCACGCACCGCGAGGTGCGCGAGCAACGTAGACAGGACCATCGCTCACTGTCACGTTGTCCGCTGATCCGAGGACGTTAACGTCCTCGGCGCCGAATGAGATTATAGACTGCGTCTTCCAGTCTATCACTGGGGCGCGTTTTTGCCACGGCATCCCCAATACCATGTCGAACTTATCGTCTAAGTCTAAGACGATAAGGTCTTCGGTAAGGTCCGACCTTCACAGTCAAAGCGAACAGACACAGTTCGCTTTCGTGTCTTCACGGTTGCGCCTGTCGCCAGGCGCACCACCAACTCGCTCCGAGGAGTCTCTTTCTCCTCGCGGCACATCGCTTTCAGACTCTGCAGTCAAAACCGTTGTTCGACGCACCTGAATCGACCAGCGCGTGCATGGATCTCCCATGCACCGCAACCTCCAGGATGATCAGCCCAGCTCGACCATCCTTCCTTTCACTGCGGTGCTTTCCACCACAGGGGTCTTTAGTCATCACATGTCCGACATCGGCATGCGTGACTACACCAGTAGGGCGCCCCGCCCCTACTGACTCCGCCGTTTTTGGTCGTCCGCGCCAATGATTACCGTTGGCACGATACGACGTACCGCGAGTAGCAGGCCTTGGGTCTGCTACACACTCGCGTGCGTAGTGGCCGGTATTTCCACACTGGGAACACCGCTGCGTTCTTCTACGCGGATCCGTCTGCTGCCTGCCAGCAGACACACTTGATAGATCCATGGGTTCTGGACCGCCCATGGGCCTCGGTCGCGGACGCGGCGCCCCTGGCGTGTCCGCGTGAAGTTTAGCTTGATTCAAGCTAAACTCTTCCTGCGATGCAAGTCGGATGGCTTGCTCGAGAGTACTCGGGTACTCTCGGAAGAGATAGGTCTTCACAGGCCCATCTCTAAGTCCCTTCATGAAGGTGACAACTTGTGTCGCCTCGTCAATGGGGTGGTTCACGATACTTGACACCAACTATCGAGCCTGCTGCGCGTACGCAAGTACGTCGCGTTTGCCTTGCTTCAGGTCGAGGAACTCCGCCCTCGACCTGAACTCCGACTCGGGAGGCTCAAACGCGAGTTTGAGCTCTTCCTTGAACTCTTCGTACGTGCTCCAGCACGTACCGTTCGTAAGGCGTCTGCCATACGCCCAGTGTCTAGCACGTCCAGCTAGACACGACATCGCGTAAGCGACTTGTAGCGACGGATCCCGGATCCGTCGGGCAGCGATTGCTGTCTCGAGCTCTACGAGCCAGCGCAACAGTGGCTCGTTCGAGCCACCGGAGAACGGAGTCACTGACACCTTCAGTGACTCAAAACGTGGAACAGCAGAAGTCTCTTTCTGCTGTTGCTCCTTCTCCATGTAGTCGACCACGACTACATGCTTGGCGGACATGAGCGAAGCATTGCTGCCATAGTGGACTCGCCTACGACTCGCGAGAGTCGTAGCAACGCCTACCACTGCTGATCACTCAGGTGGGGGCAATCCTCTCTCGTAATACGAGAGTGGATGTTCGAGCTCCGTCAGACGGAGCACCGCCTGACGAAGGGTTTTCGTCTCCATAGCCAAATTCCATTTGGCTATTCTCTGTAGGCGTTGAACGGACTACAAAGTGCTACCAGGTGGAACAGGGCGAGAGCTACGCTCTGTTTCTTAGTATACACAGTATGCGCGTAGTGAGGAAGCGTAGACTTAGAGTTTGTATGTAAGATAGAAATACGCGGGCTCGCGTATTTCTAAACAAAATACTTAACACTTTAGATCAAAAGAGAAAACTGAATTGAATGGCAGCCCGCCGCATGGCGGGCTGGCCTTAACTTTACGCTAAACCCCTTTAAGACGATATCTAATTGCAAGGGTGAGAGCATGGTTGGCTCTCACGCATGCATGAAATGCATGCACATGATTGGTTGAAATGTGGCCCTTCAACCAATAGCTGTGCGCCTGAGCGCCCGTCAATGATAGTTACATTGACGGCTCGTAATGTTGGTCGCTAGTGTGTGTCCCACACACAGTGGGTTTGCGTGTATTAGTGTACCCCGGGTACACTATCCTGTGTAGCCCCGCTACATACCACATCTTCATCTTGTCCTTCTTAGGCGGAAACACTCATGACGCAATAACACGCTATATATTAACACTTTGTAACAACGTAACAATAACATATTTCGGCGGAAAAGAAGTGCTACATTTTCAGCCAATCAGTTACAACCTATTCCTACTCCTTAAGTTACTCCTGGCGTTGCTGCTTACGTTGCACCTTGCGCTGGTGCTGGGCGTAGCGGCGGCGCTTGGTCCAGGTCTGGCGCATACGCTTGCGCTTGGTCGACGCGCGGGGTAGGACGACTGGCGCTGTCTCTGGCGGCGGCGGGCTCATCGTGTGCTGCACCATCGCATAGCTCTCCTGGAAGCGCTGCACTTTCGACGGAGGTCCTTGCGGGGGCGCCGTTGCTTTGCTGGCGGTTGGCCACAGCAGGTGCACTGGCGCAGTGGGATACGGACGTCCCGGTCCGGCGGCAGCTCGATCATGGCGCAGCAGCGTTGGCACTTCATTTCCAATAAACATGCATACAAAACGCTATATATTCCGATTCACAAAAAGAGCATGCAATATGTGCACAAAACGGAACGAAAGTTAGCATATATTCTATGCTTTTCGACAATGACAGGGCGTTCTTCCTCTTTATGCCCAATGGCTGACTGCGAAACCCCGCTATTTTCTACCAATGAAAAGTCCGGATTTGCGTCCCGTTTGGGCGGCAGACACGCAGAAACACACAACTTCGTCGACAAGGGGGCTTTGATTGCCCTCTGTTGAACACTCAGCTCGCTTCACGTCCAAAATACGCCCCCTCCGATATGAAATCACGTCGGATTTCCTCTTCATCCAGCGCTAAACCCACTTCATGTTGGGGAAGTTGGCCGGCACATCTTTGATGCAGGTGGCTAGCGCCGCTTGATGGACAAGTTTTCGAAACATTGAAGTGTTGATAGAGAGCCCGTGCACTGCTCGATAGAAACTGGCTTCGATGAGGCCTTCGTCAGCTGCGTCACTGATGTACACTAGTTGTGGTCCCCGCCGGCACTTTATTGGAACGTATCCGAGCACGCGACATCGGAGATTCTCTCGAGGCACCTTATACTTCTTGGCCGCTTTCCCGATCGAAATTATGCATACAGCAGCCAAGTATAACTCTGCCGTCGAAAAGAGTGAAACATATGTTTGAGAGAGCGCCATCGTGATGCTGGTAGTCGGAAGGTCGAGATAGGAGGCCGATGCGAGTTAAAAATGAAGAAGTATCCGAACCTGGATAGCTCGCTCGAAACGGCAGAGCTTTCTCTCTCCATCCATACCGTTGTAATTGCTCTCGAGGACGTAGCTGGTAGATATCACCAATAAGGTGAAGCACCTCAATCTGGGCTTTGACCTATATTTCTATACTTGGTGTGTGACCAGCAATATGTCTTGACCGGACACGGATAGTACTTGCAGAAGCTGTGCATTGCGTCGATAAGGTGATCGTCCAAGAACGTAAAAGTTTGGCGTTTCTTACAGTCGATCGGATCGATTGATGCGTCTCATCTATACAATCCACGTGCCTTTCAGCACCAAACCTAACGTGAACCATTGTCACCGTTGCAGTCGTGAACGCTCTCAAAAATGGCATCATGGGGCAGCTGCTTACAGAACATCTCGAGGAATGCGATGAAAGTGGTTTGACTGATCGGCTACGGATAGCCGAACACGAGCACACTTGAGGTTGCGCGGTCTTATTTAACGCTCGGGGTCTTACAGCCGCTTGCATGTACCCACCGCCCGTCAGCTTCATCCACGCTCGGGACTGATAGGTCAGTCCTTTCGTTTGCCCGCTCTGCCGTTTTTGCTTCGATCTGTCGCCCCTGTTCCGACGGCTCGACGATCGCGCGCAGATCTTTACGTTTCTTCAGTTCGGCGTAATCCACCTCGCGGAGTTCGTAAAGGACTGCTACGTAGATCGCGTAGTCCTCGATGAATCGGCTATAATAATTGAGGCTACCCAAGAACGATTGCATCGATCGGAGCGATCCTGGGAACGGCAGATCAGTTAAAGGCGATAGATCTTTAGGATTCGCTTCAATACCATTTGATGATCACGACGACAGGGAAGCCCAAGGAGAGGTCGAATGCCTGATCATCTTCGCTGACAGAAGTCCTTTCAGCAGATCTGAGACTTTCTCCCGGAACTGGGGTGCGATCTTCCGACAACTTTGCGCGATCGGCTTCGCACCTCCCACGTCAAGATCGCACACCACACCTCGAGCGGCTGGAGGTAACGCGTTTCCTTTGCCCATCAGTAGGTGTTTCTTCCGCCAGATCGCTCGACGTATCTTATTAATCTCTTCTGGAGTGTTGTACCTTGGTTCTCCCACTTGCAAATCTTCAATTCTTACTTCGTCGGCCGTTGTAATGATCTCGGGCAGTACCGCTAACTCGCCTTCCACATCTTCTGCCAATAGATCACCTCCATCATGACAGTATGTATCGCTTCCGGCCATCTGATCTCTGTCTCCTTCACGATCGGTGTTAGCCGATCTGGCTCGATCGGAAGGATCTACCCCTGATCCCGGCAGCTTAACCGTCGTTCTCGCTTACGTTTCGCCATTCACATCAGGATCGGGTTTCATCGACTCGGAAATCGGCTCAGCACTCGCCCCCTGACCGTGATCTGTCGGGTTCTCGTCCGGTGATCCGACCAGTTCCTCTTGATCCGGTATCGATCCCGTCATGTCGGGTATCGTTCCTGGCTCCCGATCCAACGGACGTTGCTCGGGGTTCCCTCAGTCGCGGGATCGCTCCCCTCCAAGTCAGCAGTCGGCTCGAGGTCCGTGTCGGACTGATCCGATCCCACATCTGACTCCGCGCCAGAGCGAGCCACGATCGCCCCGACGACCACCGCCTTCACGTTCCGCAATCTGGGATCGAGTCGGTTCGTCGGACCTAAATCAGATCGTTGAGGATCTGTATCGCAGGCGATGTCGTCCAGATCGATGGCTTCTGGTCTATGAAGAATTGCTGTAGGGGTGGCATACCGTGGTCGTTCGACGGCGGGCTCTGATTCCACGAGATCGGCCTCGGGGGATCAATTCCGGTGGTAGCTTCCAGCGCCAAATTCTGCCATTCCATATATCGACGGAATCCGATCGAAACGAAACCCGGTATGCGAGGAACGCGATCTCCGGCTAACCAGATCCCGATCCTCTCGTCTGCTTGAAGGATCAGCTTCTTCTCACTGATGTTCTTGATCTGCAGATATCGCTTCCTGCCTAGGCCAGAGACCACCGTCGGTACCCAGCGTTCTCCTTGTGTGACCCATAATTTCTCATGATTCGTCAAGTTCCACTGGAGCGGCAGCTCGACCGACTCGCCCACCTCAAACTGTAGGTGTTGATCGACTCGGAGCATCCGAGCTTTGTCGTTATAAAGTTGTCGACGTCCACTTAGCTGGATCTTGATCTCATCGGGCAAGCAGATCGATCCGTCGGCCAGATCGAGACGGATACCTGCCGGTACCATGAAGTCCATTCCCAAGATCGCATCTTGACCAGACAGATCACCCACCCAGATATCAAAGAAATACACCAACGATCCGGCCAGGGTGATCTTGATCCGTGTCCTTCCTTCCGTGGTATAGACATTTTCACCAATTCCAACACATTCTTGGCTCTGACTCCCATCGATATAGCACCCAACCTTACGAGCAAAGGCGGTGTCCAGAATGGACACCTCGGCACCACTGTCTAGGAGCAAGATCGCTTTTTCATTGTTGATCTTTCCCATCACCTTAGCTTGGCGAAACCACTTTCCGGGGCATGATGCTTCCAGTAGCCTCTGGATTTTCCAGGAAGGAGATCCATTGGCGACTCGGCGCCCGATCTGCGATATTCGCTGATCGTGGCGGATCTCGATCGATTTCCTGATCTCAGTTACAGCTTCTCGATCCGTTGGTTTGAACCATTCTTCCGGTTTGCGCTGCTTCCGATATCCCCGGGTATCCCCCATCTGGAGATCCAACGACAACTTGACGTCAGATCGAGTAAATTCGTTGATCCGCCGAATATTCCTCATCTGCGCGGCACGTTCATCATGTAGTTCCCATGTATTATCGCGTAGATCTGGTCTTCCACTACCTCGATCTACCGATTTCTTGTTCATAAATGCATAGATGCAGTACCTAGAACGCTCGGCTCGTATCGGGTTCCAACCCGACGAGCGTCCTAGTTTAACATCTTCTCAGCGACCGATGGCAGCATACATGCGTGTTTCGTCGGGTCAAACCATTTGCGGATCTGATTGTAAAACTCCTCCATCGGACACTTCCCCATGTCGTGGAGTTCTCCACATCCACGACACACGAACAGACAGTGATCCGCTGGATGGCCTCTCTTCCCGCACTTCTGGAAGGTGAGACGTCGCCAGCATCCTAGATCGGTATGTTTTCGCGATCCGCAATGTGAACAGCGATCTCGATCCGTTCGATCGTACTGGGAATGTTGGCGGGGTCGCGCTGCGCCTGATCGGGGAGGATCTGACTTTGATGCGCTTTGTCTTGGCGCGTTGCCTCATTCTCGATCAGTTGCGATCTCGCCTCGTTCGACGCCATAAAGATCCGTCGCAGATCGCCCTCTTGATCTGACCCGTCCGACATGTCCGATCCGTCAGATCCGGTGTCCGATCCAGATCCTCTATTGTGGGTCTGGATCGCACGCACCGCACGCTTGGCTGGGGTGGCAGGGGCCGACAATGGGACCTTCTGGCGATATTTCGATCCGAACGCCGATCGCTTTTGCCTGCTCTTCGCCCGTTCTCGAGATCGGAGAACTTCTTCGAGATCTCAGCGTCAGCAAGTCGAAGTAGGGTCAACTGATCGGCCAGATCGGAATCGCCTAGGGTCTCTATGAAATGTTCCACATGTTCCCGGCGCTCCTTTGCGTCTCCGTCCTTGATCTTGAGTCGCGCTCGCAAAGCGGCAACGTTCAACAGGTACAGATAATCTAGTGGCGCTTCATCCGACCGCTTGCGGGCATGGTAATACTGCCATGCTACGGATACGCCAAGTCCGCAATAGTGAGTCTGGAACGTTCGTAGCAGATCGGTCCACTTTCCTCTGGTCGATCGGCTCAGCTGGCTATACCAGTTCTTGGCCGGACCCGACAACAGATCGGCGAACGTTAGACACTTTTCTTCGTCAGAAGCTTGGTCCCTCATGAATACAGACTTAACTTTGCTGATCCAAGCTCCGGCTCGATCCTCATCCTGATCTTTTCCCGTGAACTCCTTGAGATCGGAGATCGCGGAGATCCGAACGCGTTGGATCATCGTCGATCCACCTGATCCAGCCGTGGCTGTGGCAACCGCCGCACGTCCCGATCTCGCAACGTCGATATCGTCTGGATCGTATTCCCAATGATCTGGCTGATGATGAGGTGACCCCACGGATTCCATGTCCACATCATGAGTGAAATTGTATTTTGACCGATCGGGCACCTGTGGATCGATCGTCACTTGTTGTTCCTTCAGGAATCGGCTCATCGCGGCTTGAAAGTACGACTCTAACTCTCCTGTCGAGTCGTTAGATATAGCTGCAGCCTTGATCTGACTGAGCGAAGATGGGATCTCCATATTGATCGGTCGATCGGGTGTCGATCGGGCATTCGGTGATCGGTCGAGCGCCTTCATCCGATCCTGTAGATACTTCGATCCCGTAGGACCTAGCGACATGCGTTGTGGTCTCGTCGATCTGTCGGAGTCAGGTTCCGATGTAGCTGACTCGTAGTGTGACGATCCGGTCTGACCTTCCGTCGATCTGATCGCATGCGACGGCTCCCGATTCTGGGATCGATCATCGATCGGATGCGTTCCGACCAAGATCTTCAGCATAACGAACAGTTCTGAGGTGGTCGACCGGATGACACCTTCGTCCAGGTCGAACAAGTCTTCGGCATCGAAGACTCCGGCCACCAATCCTGCCTCATTCAGCATCTTTAATAGAATTTTCACCCGATCGAGCATGTTCGTCGCTAACGCAGGGGCCGGGTCCCTTCAAGACTCCGATCTGTTGCACTAGCATGAGTTTCATCACTGGGTCGGTGCGCAGGAACTTGCGTAGCACCCGCTTGTGGTATGTCACCTCCAGCTCGTTCGCGGTCAAGAGCGATCGGACATTAGTCGGATCGGCCTTAATCGTCGATCGGGATGAGATCGGTTCATCGTTCTCCGACTCTGGGGCTTTCAGCTGCTTCCGCGTGGCTCTGCTCTTCTTCTTTTTATCCACGAAGTTTGCCACCGATTCAGGAGCAGCTGGAACACCGGATCGATCACATTCTCAGGTTGAACGGTCGGTTTGATCGCCTCAGCGTTCTGCAGATCTCGATTCGCATCGATATCTGCGGGGATCCCCGAGGGATCTGGGGGAAATCGAGGTTTTTCTTCCAGATCTGGTTTCTCTTCTTTTCGGTCGACAGAGTTCCTCCCAGTACTCTGTCGATCCGCGGATCTTGCTTCGTTCAGCAGCGTCGTCGTCGATCCGGATTGCGACGACGCTTGTTCCCCAGGTTCAATCTTCACTTTCGCATCTTCTGTGGACTCACGGTGAAATCCAGAGTCCTCAAGAGATCCGGGCACGCGCACCATTGTGGTGCAGCGGGATCGGCCAAAATCTAGTTAAGGCCCGATCTAGCTTCCCACGGCGCCCAGACACCGACTAACGGAGGGGTACTCCGATAGATCCGTGATCAGCTGAACGTGTTGTCACCTTGTGTACCCGTCGGCGGGCTGGATCTGCTCACTCGGGGCTCCGAGGATGCGATGAAGGTGACGATCGATCGTCTGGTGTGACGCGGGGATGGGTGGAGCAGCGCGGAAGTCTTCGCTCTGCGTCCGGTTATTTGTTCCAGTTCTTGAAGCGACTTAGTCGAGCTTCGTTCTGGCGGCCTGGTCTTGATCCGAGGCCGGAATGCCTTTGTAGGATGTTCTCCTCCTTTCCTTTGACTAACTTGCCGCTTCCTATAGCGGGATCTTGAGTGTTGAGAGTCGAATGCGGTCGATCGGCCAAATAGTGGAACTCCGATCGATCGAGGGTTACAAGCAAAAGCAAACAATATTGTAGGGCAAAACTGGCCAATATATTATCCAGTTTACCGCTGACACGTAAAGTTTCTCGCAGTCGGCCAATATGGGGCGCAGGCCAATGTCGTTCCTGGCTCCCAAAGACTTGAGGGGACTTGTGCTCTTGGATGCAAATTCGGTTCTGTTTAGTTGTTATCTCTAAGTGTCTGCTATCTCCTTATTCTCCTACAACCACACGTTTACTTGATTCTTGTCCTGCCTTTGTCCACTTACCCATCCTGCTTCTTTACCGCGAATCTTCACATATCGTTCTGCGATCTGCTATCTGCGATCTGCGATTTGCGTTCTGCGATCTGCGATCTTGCGATCTGAGATCTGCGATCTGCATCCTTGATCGGTCATTGGCTCACGGTAGCGACCGGCTTTCTGGTGGATCTTCTTCTTATTTCGGTCGCGCCTTTCTCACTGGATTTTCCCGCGCGCACTTTACCACACCCTCGTCAAGTTCCGAGTCTATCTTCTGAGCGAACAGACGTTCGCTCTGTACACCGACCACGCAGCGCTGAGGACGGCTACCAAGAGCCCACATCTGTCGCCGCGCATGGCGCTGTGGCTGTCGTTCTTCGCCGAGTACAATTTTGTTGTACACTACAAGCCTGGGAAATCGAACATCCTCGCCGACGCGCTCTCGCGCCGGCCTGACTACGACCCACGTTCTAAGTCGTTCCCGGTGGTCGATGCGGATGATGACGACGATTGTGCGATTTGTGTGGCGTCGGGCGTCAATGCGGTCTCTATACACGCTGCCGGCTCACTGCGGCAGCGAATTGCGACCGCGTATGACGCGGACGTGTTTTACTCCGGCGTTATCAACTATCTCCGCGACCCCTCCGAGAAAGCGCTGCGTCGCCTGACGGCGCCTATGCACGCGTCGATCGCGCGCTACAGCTTCGACGGTGATCTGATTTATTACGGCATCAATCGCGATGACTCTCCTCGGGTCGTCGTGCCATGCGACGACGATATCCGCGCCCATATCCTTCACGAGTATCACGACAGCCCAAGTGGTGGACACCTCGGTCGCGAGATGACTTACGTCGCGCTCTCACGCGATATCTACTGGCCCCACATGTACAAGTGGGTCCGCAAATGGGTTCGTTCATGTGAGGCGTGCCAGCGTGTGAAGCCGTCCCCTTCGTCGCAGGCCCCGCTGCGACCGCTTCCAGTGGCATCCGACGCGTGGTCCTCCGTCAGTATGGATTTTATCTTCAGACTTCCGCCAGATGCGCAAGGGCAATCGGGCATCCTCGTGTTTGTGGACCGCTTCAGCAAGATGGTGCCTCTTGCTCCGGTCGCGGCTACGGTTACGGCGAAGAGACCGCAGCGATCTTTGTCAATGTCGTGACACCACGGTCTTCCATCAAGTATTGTGTCGGATCGCGATCCGCGCTTCACGTCGGCCTTTTGGATTCGTCTGTTGCAGCTGCTTGGTACGCGGCTGTGCATGTCCACAGCCGACCATCCCGAGACTGACGGCCAGACAGAGCGCGCGAATCGCGTGCTGGAAGACGTGCTTCGCAGCTACGCCACATCGTACGCGTCCTGGAGTGAGTTCCTGCCCATGGCCGAGTTCGCACTGAACAATTCGGTGCACGCGTCCACAGGGCTGACGCCCTTGTTCGTGATTAACGCGCGTCACCCTCGCATTCCGGCTTTACTTGCTGTGGCGGCTCTCACAGTAGCGCGTGATCCTAAGTCGGGTGGGGAGGGACCTCGCCTTTGGCGGCATCGAAGACGACTTCTGGTTTAAGTGGCTTCGGTTCGAGTGACGACCCAAGCATCAACGCGCTGACAGTGTGGGCGGCGCAGACCCTGATCAACCCATCGCCGCGACAGCCTTCCCGTGTCGCAAGATCCTGCAACTGGCTCTCTGGCACCAGTGGCCAATTACGAGCCTAATGGGATTCCTGCAGCGGACGAGGCCGCGGCACTTCCAGACTTCCTGTTGCACCGGCAATCCACCGTCCGATACGTGCAAGACGCCATTGTAATGGCTGTCGACAAGCAGAAAGAAAATGCAGACAAACGAGGACGCAAGAACATGGAGAATTTTAAAGTTGGCGACCGTGTATTATTATCGGTCACGGGCATCGCAGCAAGCGCCGTGACGAACGTGGGAGCAAACAAATTGCTTCCTCGCTACATCGGTCCATTCAAAATCGTAGCCGTACTCGGTAACGCCTACAGGCTAGACATACCTACGGCTATGCGTCTTCATCCTACGCTCTACGTCGGCCGGCTCAAGCGCTATTACCCGGCGATTGTCCCGAACGAGGAGTCGCAGCGCTGTCCTGCTGCGACGGCGCGGGCTCATACTTCGACGTCCGCTGCTTCTTCAGCGCCGGCTGCTTCGGCGCCCAACCAACCTCGTGGCGCATCTCGAGGAATTGGCGCTTGTACGCCTCATGCGACTGCTCGATCCTCTGCAGTCGCGCCGCCTGACGGGCCACTTCATCCCGGAGGCCCTTAGCTTCTTGCTCAGTGTGACGGGGGTCACACGCACAATAGCTTTGAGGAAGCGGTAGCTTCTAGCCTTGATAGACGCCACGCGTCTCTGTCCTGAAGTAGTGTAGGGCCCTGCCTTCACTGTCGTGTGAGTACCGAGTACCGAACGACTTGCAGAACTTCGTTGCTAAAGCTAAACTGTTTCATTGTATGCTTTTTAGTTCCCTACTGTAAACTACCTTAATACTAGACCGTCTTCTAATGACCTTAATCCGAATGAGTGGCCCTGGATTAACGTATTGACTTAAGTTGCCGAACACCGTACTTAACCTCGGAGCCGTACTTAAGCTGATAAGTGTGGACCACACCATAGTGGAGTGGCACACCTCCGGGGATCCGGTTGCCGGATCAGAATCCGTCACCCCGAACATCGAAGAAATCGGCCACCACGTGGCCCCGTTACACTCAGCCTCAAGAGCGCGATCGGTCGCCACATCGACCTCAGCACCTAAAAGCCCGAGACGGCCAAGACTGTTCGGCGCCGGCGGCTGCCGCCTTCCGCAGCAGCATGCGGCGGCGTCCGCAGCGCGGGTTCAACTGAGAAACCGTCGCTTCCTGGACAGCAGCTTGGTCCCGAGCGTCGTGGCGAGCGGCTTTCAGCGTGACGGCCCTCCTCCGCTGATGGATAGGGCTGGAACTCGGCGCTGGACCTCGTCGAGCATCGCGATCGTCCCTCCGTAGACGCGGCGCTCTTCACCGCGCCAGTGCCATTCCGCACCCCGAGTATCTCGTTCGCTGGCTCGGGTTCCATCGCAGTGAGGATACGTGGGAGCCCCGAGCCAGCTTGCTGCTCGACGTTCCGGATGTTGTGGCGGCGTACGAGGCTGCCCTCTCGCGACCTCCGGATGGCGCGGTGTCGTCCAGTCCCGCGGTGCTTCGATCAAATCCGCCGCACGCGCAAGCGCGGGTTCATCACCCGCGCGCCTAGCCTGGTCGAGCGCGCGCTCGTACCAGCCGATGAGACGGCGGATATCATCTCCAAGATTGGCTACTTCGACATCAAATCAGCACTCAAATCTTCGGCGGATGGACGTCGCGTGGCCGACGAGCCGTACGGGCACCTCTTCTGCACGTTCACGAAGCAGTAGCGGTCTTCGTCCAGCACATGTTATGAAGATCCTCGAGCAGCGTGCCCAGGCCGTATCGACTGCGCGCCGACTCGCGCCGTCTCAAGATTCCAGCGAAGTCCGGCTCAGCGTTCCAGCGACGAATGAAGGCATTCCACGACAGTCGCAACGGGTCCTCGCGAGCCCCCTCGACTGGCTTACCGCGCGAGGCGCGGAAGCGGCGGAACTGCTCGCACATCTCTCTTGCTGACACGGGGTTTACCGCGCCACTGATGTCGTAGAGTTCCCAGTGCGCTAGTGCATTCTGGATGCCCTCGCGGGCGTTCTCCGTCGCCATCTCCGTCGCTTGTTCTCTGCGAGGCCGAATGCGTTTTGCGACCTTGCTTGCGTAAAGATCACTCGCCGCCATGAGAGCGTGCGCGGGCGCACGCTCGAGAGACCCCTGTTTTCGCTGTCGTGCATCCATCACTGTGTTCAAGTCCTGTTGCCTCGCCTCGAATTGCTCAAGCTGTAGTCCCCTCTTGTCTAGTCTTTTCTGCGTGTTCTCTTGAGCAGACGGGTGTCTGCTACCTCAAATGGGGGTGATGTAACGGGGCGATCCCCGTTACAAAAGTAGGTACACGTCTCAGTCCGATCGGCTGTGATGTGGCGCTATGTCATTGGACGATAGTCGCCCATCTAGGTACATATTAGCCAATTAGCGTGCAGCACCCCAACTGGTGGCTGGCAGCTAATCTAGGCTTAAGTTCGGTTTGCGACCGAACTTAAGTATCACTCAGAGTTAATTTTGCTTCTAAACCCAACGAGTCTTGGTCTCAAGCCCAAGACTGTGCTTCCTCAAACACCCAGCGAAATCTTACGTAACGGCACGCTTTGGCCCCGTTGCAACTACAGTTTACAAATGCCAAGTAATTTGCACCACACAATATGTGGTCGACCTCACACTAGCCCGATCGACCGCCATATCACACGACACGCTCACAGGTGCTGCAAATAGCGGTGCTGGCAGCTGGACTACCCGTACCTGCAAATAAACCACAGCTGAGATACGTACAACACGGTGACCTCCTTCCCCGCCGCTATGTCCCGCTGTGAGACCGCGATCACAGTCGGGTGATCTCCGACCTGCACCTCCTCGAAGAGGCAATTCGGACCACAGTGGTGATTGATGGATCTCATCTTGCCCCCGCACCATAACATATCGATAACCACGTATCTCCCGTCCGAACTGGAGGTTTCAAGCAACATCCGATATCCGTTATCGCCCGCCGCTCGGTTCGGAACCTCGTCGACCCCATGATATGCCCGAAGTACTCAAATCACCTCGCCGTGAGGAATAGGACCCATGGTGGTGATACCGTACTCACCGGTCCCCGTATTCAAGCACAGGAGCAGGTTCGGGTTCTCTTGCAGTGCGTTGCCGCATTCACCCGCGCAGACACAATTGGAAGGCACGCCGAAACGATTCTGCAGTGCGTTTCTGCGTGTAAATGCGTTGTACCGCCGTACGCAGGTGCAGCTTGGTTTGCCTGGAACAGGCGCGAAAGGCCACCGCTTCGAGTTAGAGTGGTCACGAATACAGTCCACGTACTCTGGTCATGGCGCAGCCTGCCATCACTTCGGTCCACTTTCAGCTTGGGAGGCACTCGCCTATCCGGTACCGTCCCAGCAGTTGGAGATCCAGGCAGAAACTGCGTGAGCGTTTTCTGCGAGCTCGTTTCGTCTGCGGTCCCGCGATCGTTCGGCCGTCGTGTCCCTTTCGATAGCCGTCGGATACAATCGGACCGGTATCCATTCTGTGTAGACCACGACGCGACGGTAGGAGCAGGTGAATTGCTGCTGTCACTGCACGAGTAGCTAGAATTGTAACGGGGCCAAAGCGTGCCGTTACGTAAGATTTCGCTGGGTGTTTGAGGAAGCACAGTCTTGGGCTTGAGACCAAGACTCGATGGGTTTAGAAGTAAAATTAACTCTGAGTGATACTTAAGCAAACCGAACTTAAGTCTAGATTAGCTGCCAGCCACCAGTTGGGGTGCAGCACGCTAATTGGCTAATATGTACCTAGATGGGCGACTATCGTCCAATGACATAGCGCCACGTCACAGCCGATCGGACTGAGACGTGTACCTACTTTTGTAACGGGGATCGCCCCGGTACAAGAATCGTCAATGCAAATCACTTCGTGACCCTCAGCCTTGGACACGCGAGCTTCAGGAGTGTCAGCCCGACTACGGCAGTCGAGATACGTATCAGCGTCTAGCAGATCAGTGGGCTTAGAAGGGTGTGTATTGGGCCGGATGCCCACTGCGCCATCAGCAAAGAGCGAGGCAGCCTCGACTCCGAAGCTGGGACAACGTGGCGGGCAGAGACGACCTCATGCGTTTGCGAGGGCATGCACCCCTCTACCAAAACTCTGTCGCACCCGTGGATTTTGAGCAGCAGCAACTCTGGTCGGTATAGAAACCTGTGAACAACGACGTCATCGACGTCGTACGTACTTGCTGACAATGTGTATGGCAGTGGATATGTCCCGATAATGGTGGCTATTATGCCGTTCGCGATTACGTCTGCTTCCAGTAACTTGGAGTGCGTTCGAGTAACCATCACCGGCATGCCGATGTAGAATAGTAACTTTATCGGTATACGACCCGTGAGGTTATCGTTTGCGTTGGCAAGGTGGTCAAGAATACTTTTCGACCGTGATGATGGCACCGCGATACATTCGTAGACGTCTAAACACCAGGTGTAGCGGGGCTACACAGGATAGTGTACCCGGGGTACACTAATACACGCAAACCCACTAGTGTGTGTGGGACACACACTAGCGACCAACATTACGAGCCGTCAATGTAACTATCATTGACGGGCGCTCAGGCGCACCGCTATTGGTTGAAAGGGCCACATTTCAACCAATCATGTGCATGCATTTCATGCAAATGCGTGAGAGCCAACCATGTTCTCACCCTTGCAATTAGATATCATCTTAAAGGGGTTTAGCGTATAGATAAGGCCAGCCCGCCATGCGGCGGGCTGCCATTTAATTCAGTTTTCTATTTTGATCTAAAGTCTTAAGTATTTGCTTTAGAAATACGCGGGCTCGCGTATTTCTATCTTACATACAAACTTTAAGTCTACGCTTCCCCAATACACGCATACTGTGTATGCTAGAAATAGAGCGTAGCTCTCGCCCTATTTCACCTGGTAGCACTTTGTAGTCCGTTCAACGCATACAGAGAATAGCCAAATGGAATTTGGCTAGGAGACGAAAACCCTTCGTCAGGCGGTGCTCCGTCTGGCGGAGCTCCGAACATCCACTCTCGTATTACGATAGAGGATTGCCCCCACCTGAGTGATCAGCAGTGGGAGGCGTTGCTACGACTCTCGCGAGTCGTAGGTGAGTCCACGGTGGCAGCAATGCTTCGCTCATTGCCGCCAAGTGAACACCATGTAGTCGTGGTCGACTACATGGAGAAGGAGCAACAGCAGAAAGAGACTTCTGCTGTTCCACGTTTTGAGTCACTGAAGGTGTCAGTGACTCCGTTCTCCGGTGGCTCGAACGAGCCACTGTTGCGCTGGCTCGTAGAGCTCGAGACAGCGATCGCTGCACGACGGATCCGGGATCCGTCGCTACAAGTCGCTTACGCGATGTCGTGTCTAGAAGGACGTGCTAGACACTGGGCGTATGGCAGACGCCTTACGAACGGTACGTGCTGGAGCACGTACGAAGAGTTCAAGGAAGAGCTCAAACTCGCGTTTGAGCCTCCCGAGTCGGAGTTCAGGTCGAGGGCGGAGTTCCTCGACCTGAAGCAAGGCAAACGCGACGTACTTGCGTACGCGCAGCAGGCTCGATAGTTGGTGTCAAGTATCGTGAACCACCCCATTGACGAGGCGACACAAGTTGTCACCTTCATGAAGGGACTTAGAGATGGGCCTGTGAAGACCTATCTCTTCCGAGAGTACCCGAGTACTCTCGAGCAAGCCATCCGACTTGCATCGCAGGAAGAGTTTAGCTTGAATCAAGCTAAACTTCACGCGGACACGCCAGGGGCGCCGCGTCCGCGACCGACGCCCATGGGCGGTACAGAACCCATGGACCTATCAAGTGCGTCTGCTGGCAGGCAGCAGACGGATCCGCGTAGAAGAACGCAGCGGTGTTCCCAGTGTGGAAATACCGCCACTACGCACGCGAGTGTGTAGCAGGCCCAAGGCCTGCTACACGCGGTACGTCGTATCGTGCCAACGGTGATCGTTGGCGCGGACGACCAAAAACGGCGGGAGCCAGTAGGGGCGGGGCGCCCTACTGGTGTAGTCACACATGCCGATGTCGGACATGTGATGACTAAAGACCCCTGTGGTGGAAAGCACCGCAGTGAAAGGAAGGATGGTCGAGCTGGGCTGATCATCCTGGAGGTTGCGGTGCATGGGAGATCCATGCACGCGCTGGTCGATTCAGGTGCGTCGAACAACGTTTTTGGACTGCAGAGTCTGAAAGCGATGTGCCGCGAGGAGAAAGAGACTCCTCGGAGCGAGTTGG
Source organism: Phytophthora constricta (assembly GCA_011947335.1). NCBI lineage: Eukaryota > Oomycota > Peronosporomycetes > Peronosporales > Peronosporaceae > Phytophthora > Phytophthora constricta. Next base: position 29,198 of record JAAVTI010000038.1, read on the forward strand.
TGGTGCGCCTGGCGACAGGCGCAACCGTGAAGACACGAAAGCGAACTGTGTCTGTTCGCTTTGACTGTGAAGGTCGGACCTTTACCGAAGACCTTATCGTCTTAGACTTAGACGATAAGTTCGACATGGTATTGGGGATGCCGTGGCAAAAACGCGCCCCAGTGATAGACTGGAAGACGCAGTCTATAATCTCATTCGGCGCCGAGGACGTTAACGTCCTCGGATCAGCGGACAACGTGACAGTGAGCGATGGTCCTGTCTACGTTGCTCGCGCACCTCGCGGTGCGTGCGTTGGGAGTGAGGGCAACCTCGCTCATCCCAGCAAAGAGAGCGTGTCGGCCGCCACGGCCGAACGTACCAGAAGAAGATGGAAGACCTCCGTGCCCGGGGCATGGGCGAAATCGCAACTGAAGGGTGGACTCCGGGAGCGCACCCACGTCCAAACCGGGTTTGGACCGAACCCTTCGCAGGTCGGGTCTGCGAAGGCAAGAAAAAGGGAAGACCTCCGGGAGCTTCCACGTCCGTGCCCGGGGCACGGGCGAAATCACAACTGAAGGGTGCACTCCGGGAGCGCACCCACGTCCAAACCGGGTTTGGACCGAACCCTTCGCAGGCCGGGTCTGCGAAGGCAAGAACCAAGATACCGTCTCGGGCCGGGCCCGAGGCGACTGTTCAAGAGAAGATCTCCCCTCAAGCCGGGCTTGAGGGGCCAAGATTCACGGAGACCCCTCGACGGGCCGGGCCCGTCGAGACACAAGATATGGGTAGTTGTCAGACCGGGTCTGACAAGGGTCGCGGTATGAGGAGCCCGAAGGGCTTCTCACAACTGAAAGGTACCGAGACCGGACAGGAAGGTCGCTCCTCCCTGTCCCAAGAACGCCCTGCACCGAAGCGTGCAGGTGACGAGCCTCCATCGCTTGCGACGGACGATGTCGAGTACGAGAGAGTGAATGCGCTGACGCAAACACTCTCTGGGGTCCAACGTCACGAGTTGACATTGAAGTGTCCTCCGAGCACTGCCTCGGAGTTGACAGCGCTGGAAGTGCAGAGCTGGAAAGGCTTTATACGGTATCTACGCGCCGCTTCTCGTCCACAGCCAGGCTGTGGGCGAGAAGACAGACACTAAGATGCACCAGGAGCATCTCCGACAACTGCTTGCGCTGATGCGCATGCACAAGTTATATGCAAATCTTAAGAAGTGCATATTCGGTGCGTCCGAGATTCCAGTTCTCGGATGCCTTGTCGGCAAGGACGGTGTCCGCCCTGATCCCGAAAAGATCAGGGTGATCAACGAGTGGCCTGAGCCCTCGAATGCAAAGGAACTGCGTCAGGTCCTTGGGTTGGCTACGTACTTGTGCAAGTACATACACGATTACGCTGGGCGTATTCGACCACTGTCGCGCCTCCTCAAGAAAGACGCGGAATGGAGATGGTCAGCAGGCCTTCAAATCGGTCAAGCAGGGTCTGACCGAGGCGCCGATCTTGCCGTCGCCGACCAAGATCGTCCGTTCCACGTTTTGTGTGACGCATCCGACTTTGCAATCGGATGCACTCTGATGCAGTACGATCACGAAGGACGTGATCGTGTGATCTGCTATCAGTCTCGTCAGCTTAGCAAGCTGAGCGCAGCTACCCAGTACATGACAAGGAACTCCTTGCCATGAAGTATGCGTTAGCCAAGTTCCGTGTCTATCTCCTTGGAGATAGACCCTTCGTGATCTACACCGATCACGCTTCTTTACAGACGACCGTAAAGTCACCACACCTCTCAAAGAATGGCACGGTGGCTGTCATTCTTCGCTGAATACAACTTCCAGGTTGAGTACAAACCTGGAAGGTTGAATGTGGTAGCCGACGCACTGTTGCGTCGGCCGGATTACAACTACAAGGTAGTTGACGTCAATGCCATTGGCATTGGACGCAGCAGTGTGCCCACATCGTCGCTGCTCGACGATGTGCGCAAGGCGTACTCGCTTGACGCGGACGCCAAGCGATTGCTGACCTATGTGGATGCACCTTCTGACAGCGCGCATCGCGCGCTGCCTCCACATCTGAAATCCCGTGTGTACAGATATAGTGCACATGACGGCTTGCTGCTATACAGTGCAGCTGACGACGATGTCGCTCGCATCGTCGTCCCTGATGATTATGATCTGCGCCTGCGGATCGTGTTCGAGTATCACGATGCCCCATCGGCTGGGCATCCGGGTCGAGAGAAGACGTACCTTCTTCTCTCGCGTGACTTCTACTGGCGTCGCCAGTACAAGTGGATCCGCAAGTACGTCCGTGCTTGCGAGGCGTGCCAACGAGTGAAGCCGACGCCAGCTTCACAAGCACCGCTACAGTCTCTGCCGATACCGGCAGAGTGCTGGGAGTCCATCAGTATGGACTTCATATTCGGGTTACCACCCGACACCAAGCGTCGGACTGGAGTGGTCGTCTTTGTCGACCGCTTCAGCAAGATGGTTCATCTTGCTGCGGTGCCTGCCCAAGTCACGTCCAAACAGACGGCACGTCTGTTTGTGGAGCTCATCTTCCGCTCTCACGGTATGCCCCGTGAGATAGTGTCCGACCGTGATCCAAGGTTCACGGCCGCGTTCTGGAAGGAGGTTTTCGGCCTCCTTGGTACTCGGCTGTCGATGTCGACAGCCGACCACCCGCAGACGGATGGTCAGACCGAGCGCGTGAATGGCGTGCTCGGTGACATCCTCAAGAGCTACGCCACTCGTTCACCGAGTGGAGCGACTGTTTGCCGATGGCAGAGTTTGCCATCAACAACTCGGTGCATGCCTCTACGGAGCATACACCGTTCTACGTGAATGCCATGCGGCATCCACGAGTACCTGCCATGCTTGGCGGGGTGACAGCTCCCTTGAGTGGGGAGGATCTGTGAGCGAGCCCCGCCCACAGGAAAATTTGAACGCCGTGAAAAGTAGTGTCACGCGCCAGAAGAGTACGCTTTGCGTCTGCACCGGGTGCAGGCGCTTTCGAGAACACTTCCGTGCCGGGCACGGAAGTTACAAGCAACGACGAAGTACCTTTCGCTCCGGGAGCGAAATGACAAGCGACGACCCGTCCCACGCCTGCTCCGGGAGCAGACGTGACGCAAGATGACGTGTTCGACTCGGAGTCGAACCCCGAAAACCAAGATGATACAGTGACGACGCAGGGCGACGTCACTGCTGCGACCAAGTACGTGTCCACACCCCATGTGGACACTCAAGATGACGAACGCATCGTGCAGGGCACGATAGCGGACAACGACGCATTGGTCGACACGACCAATGTCGATGCGAAAGACTTCGTGCAGAATCGACAAGCCGTCATGCGGTTTGTCCGTGATACTATTGCATCTTCTGTCGACCGACAGAAGATGAACGCTGACAAGAAGTCACGCAACAACATTAGTGAGTTCAAAACGAATTCATTAGTTTTACTGTCTACGCAAAACTTGGCTAGACATGCAGTCTCGACTTTGGAGCAAGCAAGCTTGCTCCACGCTTCATCGGCCCCTTTCGTGTCTTTTATCGCCAAGGCACAGCCTACACGCTGGACATACCAACCAGCATGAGACTGCACCCGAAGCTCTATGTCGGGCGACTGAAGGCGTATCATGAGCATGATACGCCCGCGCGCTCATCAAACATGGGCACGAAGAAGCGTGATGGTCGAGCTACGACTCGTCACCTTCGTCGCGCTCGCGCGCAGAGCGCGAGCGACGCATGCGTACGCTCTCAACGAGCTTCGCAAACTTCCTCTCGACGTCCTCGACTCGAGACAGCGCGTCACCCGCTGTCTCGCGAGAAGCGGACACTCGCGACGAGAGGTTCGAGATCAGCTGACTTTGCTCAGCGATCGTCTTCCAAGCCTCACGGCGGAAGGCAGCATAGTCAGCCGCCAGTTGCTGGAAGGTCTGATCAGCCTCAAGCGGCTGATCAAAGCGACGAGGTTTCCCCCTCCGCCGGCACCTTTGCGGGCTGCCGACGGCTCAATTCGCTGGATTGTCGAGCGAATTGTAGCTCACCAGGAGCCACACACTGACCAAGGTCAGCGTCGTTTTCGATGTCGTTGGAGAGGATACCCTCCCCAACACGACTCGTGGGAACCGCGGAATATCCTCGTAAGGGATATTCCGGACATGGTGATGGTGTACGAAGACCGCCACCACCTCCGCCCGAGCCGAGACTAGGTCTCGGCTGGACAGTGTACCACCCCACGCCCCCGGAGACGCGTAGACGCGTAACGGGATCAGGCGGGGGTGCTCTCTTCCCGGCATCCAGGAAGACAGTAAAGCGCCAGTCTCGGACTTCACTGGGTACTCGTATCGTCGAGTACCCATCGACTTCGTTCTCACGCAGTCTGTCCGCATTGGGTGGACAGACTGGACACCGTTCTCCACGGGGAACGGCACAAGGTATACCAGCGCTCGCACTGAGTTCGTGCAAGCGGGTAGCCTTGCCAGCGCTATTATGTTTATAATAGCGCTCACGCATGCTTTCGAGACGCTTTCGGAAAGCAGCAGCATCACTGTTCCAGTTCATAACGAACTGGTTCCAGCCCTGAGTCAGTGCGACTGTCTCAGAGACCTTGCTCTTAGCGCTATGGCGCACGCCCTTGAAATAGCGAAGCGCAAGGTACAGCGTCGCATAGTAGTTGCGACGCTCATCGGAGCCGGCCGCGAAGCCGAGCGCCTCTACGATATCATCATCTTTGATGGTATCGACTTGGAAGAGAGCACAAGGTGTGCCCTGGCCGCCTTCGTCGGACCATCGGAGGCGATGAATGCGCTCCGATGATAACTTCCACGGCTCAGCTCCCTGAGACTGAGCCGCTCTGCGCCCAACAGGCAAGGATGTCTGGGCGGAAGGAGAAACACCCGCGGATGGAGTTTCCGCGGGTCCACTGCTCTCAGACCGTGCACGCTTATGATACGGACACGCCTCTGGAACTAATTACCCCTGAAATGCTAGCGGTACTTCACATGAGGAGCACCGAACAATTTATCTATCGTAGCGCTGTAGCTCGCATAGAGCGGTTGCTTAAACTGGCTCGAAAGACCGCGAGTCCAAACAAGCAAATTTCTGTTGAGATTGCCGTTATTCAGCTACTTGAAAATATTACAGCAACTGACTTCTGCGAGGTGTGCACTGATGAAAGCCGATCATCCCTGGTTAAGATTTGCCAGTGGATACTAAGCGCACCTCAGCGAACCAAATTCGTGTTTAGCGTTCACAAACAACTCGATCAAATCGCTCTTACAAACTTGGACGCTCATGGAAGTGCGCAAATATTTAAAAGCATGGGAAGACAACTGGCAAAATGATTGTCGGACTCAGGCCGACTATTTTCTCTCTCTCTTGCTAGGCGCGCCCAGTGTTTTTCTGCAAGTCCAGTAGAATTGGACAGGCTGTTATGCGGAATGCAATTTTGGATGAGGCGAAAGTCAACAATTTTGAGAGAAGAGTTCTTGCTCATGGAGAGAGCGAGTTTCCTTTTGTCACAGCAACGATCTACAGCAGATAGCGGGCCTTGCGCTGAAGTTAGACATCTGGTTCAGGTACTTTCTACTGTCGACGATAAACTACGTATTCCCTGGGAGGAAGTAGAGCTTATCAAATGCGACGTTGGGACTGGCGTTGACTCGTCTAGCTTGTGTGGAAAATGGTTAGGCACGCCTATCTCGTTGTGGAAAGCGCCGCTTGAACAGCGGCCAGCTGTAATGCTCTGGTACTCACTGAATTATCCGCATATCGTAAACCTACTAGGCTACTGCATAGTGATGAGGAGCTAACGTTTGTATGCGAAAACCGTGAGTACAAAAGCTTGCTGGAGTGCGCAAGTTATGACGAGTATCGTCGCTGTATATGGCAACGTCTGTATGAAGCTGCTTTGGGCTTACAATTCCTTCACGAGGCTAGCATCGTTCATGGCAATATGCGGTGTAAAGCCATTATGGTGGGGAAGGATAGGACATCAAGACTTGGGGATTGTGCTGGAGCACGTTTAACAAAACTATTGATGTTGCTGACAAGAATTCACTCCGTTATAACATTTAGTGGAAGTCGCCGGAGGAGTTAAATGAGACGACTGCTGCAACAAAGGCGTCGGATGTGTACGCATTTGGGATGTCCATTATTGAAGCCGTCATAAGAGATGTTCCATGGACTCAAATGATCTCAGACGAAGAGGTTAGCGTATTTGTAAAAGAAGGTCGAATTCCACACCGCCCTGAATTGGATTCACTGATGCACAGTGGGCACTAGTGGAGAGTATGTGCTGCTATAATCCAGACGATAGATGCTCAATTCACGAAGTAGTACGTATGCTGTCGAGGTTTGCGGAAGAGGAATATCGTGACGTTCAGACACCAGACTTGCCAACGGGTTTCAGTTTGCTTGCTACTGCTCCAGCTGGAGAAGCTGTATCTCGCGTTGGACGTTGCCAATGGTCTATGATGCCACAGAATACTAAAATATTTAACCAACGAGTTCCAGACGGTGCTTGTGGTTCTGTTACTCAAGAAATATGCGATAATACCGATATTCCACAGGCAGTCGGTGATGCCAGAACAGACAGCATCGAATTTTATAACAGGCTTCAAGAAAATAATCATCAACCAGAAAACCCTGAGGATCGAGATGCCTCGCAAAACCCTTCGTCAGCCGGCGCTTTTAGTGTTCTGATGGTGGCTGAGGGCAGGAGTATCAGCAGTGGAGGTGATGGTGGCGGTGGAGGTGACGGTACTGATGCTGACTGTGAACCCCGTCCTTTATGGTATATCCCAAAGTACGAGGTATGGACTGCAGAGTTTGAACCGATTGGTGGGTCCCTGTTCACGTCGCGTCGCCTTGGAACATGGATGGATTCAGTAGTTGCGGTGGAAAGAGTGGTCGGATCACTGGACAACATGCACACTACTGAGAAAATCGCCGATGCCTGGTATAACTTAAAGCACCCGAACGTATTACATCTTTTCGGTGCCTGCCACGACGTAGAATGCCCATTTTTAGTTAGCGAATATTCTGCCTCAGGCACACTGAGGATGTACATCCATGACCAAGGCCATCAACTTGAATTATGGCAACGACTTCTTGATGTGGCTAGCGGTCTTCGATATATGCACTCGCGAGGCGTTATTCACAACAACTTGAAGTGTGACAACGTCGTGGTTGGGAAGGACGGAAGGGCTAAATTATCCGGTATCCACGTGAATACAGTCAGGAGTGCACGTTGCCACCTGATCCAATTACGCGAATTGGAGTACGATGGACAGCTCCTGAAGTCCTGATGGGCAAACCACCATCTTTTGCGTCCGACGTTTATTCACTAGGAAAGCTAGTAATAGAAGCTGTAAGTGCACAGCTGCCTTGGGGCGAGAATCGTCCTGATAGGGAAGTGGAAGAGATTGTGACAAAACAGCACGAGATTCCGATGCTGCCTCCATACCTGAGCGAATGGCCTCGGCAACTACTCAAGCGGATGTGCTGTTTTAACCCCATGGAGAGGATGCACATGTCAGAGGTAGTGCAGGAGCTCATGATATTTGCAGCTGTTGAACATGAAACATCAAAGCGGTACTGGATTCAGTCACAGCAGGATCGCTTATTGACACAAGGACTGGTTCTGGCTCGATATAAGCTCATTCATGACGATCCAAATTCTGTTGGATACAACTATGATTCAGATGGTAACGAACGGCCTCAATCAATTGAACAGGTCGCGGGGTGTGCTGCAGAAGGGGTACTTAAACACGATTTTGAAGCTTCTCTCGTTCGTGCTCGTGATCTTGCAGAATCAGCTGAACAAGACAGGCCTGCTACTGTAATACAAAACGATGATAATGGCGATGAAAGATTCGATCAAAGGTGTTTTGAGTGGTATATCGATCGCAACGAAGTGGAAAAGGAACCGGAAGAAATTGGGGCCGGAGGCTTCGGATCCGTTCACCGAGGGAAGTGGCTAGGCGCGAATGTTGCAATCAAGATAGCAAAAAGGCTGATGACATGGAAGGTTTCCACAGAGAACTTGATATCTGGTATTCCTTAAACCACCCACACATAGTCAATTTGTTTGGTGCAAACAATGACCGCGAAAACCCATTCTTCGTGTGCGACTTGGCTAATTCCGACGGAGCTCATTTAGGCTTTCGGTCCAGTCGGAAGCCCAACATCTGGAAAATATTGTTTCAAGCTGCGTCAGCCTTGCATTACCTGCATAATCGTGGCTTTATACATGGTGATTGAAAGGTGACAATATTCTAGTAAGCGAAGATGGAGAGGCGCAACTCACCGATTTTGGACTGAGTTTTGTCCAGACTTGGAATAAAGAAGTTCCTGCCACCCGTGCAATACGGTGGGAAGCACCGGAGTGCCTGAATGGAGATTCCGCCTCAATAAAGTCCGACGTGTACTCTTTCGGCATGTGAATCATCGAAGCAGTAAGCGGAAAATGCCCGTGGGGAGTATCTAGTACGATGCAGCAGTCCATTTCCAAGTTCAGCTCAAAAAGCTACCCCAGCAACCCGATAGCTTTAGCGACAATGAGTGGGGACTGATACGAAAATGTGTTGTGCCGATCCACGACAGCGAGTAAAACTTGGAAACGTGGTGAAAGGCTGGAGGTATTTGCCTTCGGTAAGATATTAAATATCTCCAGTGGAATTTTTTATCCGAACTAACTGGTGATCAAGAAGGCACATGCACGTTGTGTGATAGAACGGGTAATATTTTGGTACGCACAATAGAAAGCGTCCAGCACTCGTCAGCGACCGAGACTGTACAAACTGCATAAGTTAATGTTAATAATGGCTGTATGAAAAAGTGTTTATTGTTCGCTGTGATGACAACTGAATTGGAATATGGTGAGCTCAATGTTCCACAAGAAACCCGCCGAAATGAGTCGAACAATAACCTCGACGCCATCGACGGTTAACCAAAAGCGGGTATGTGCTTTCTACTCGAAATTTCCTTGCGCGATTGGGCGCCTTCCGTAACCCTCCTAAACAGACTTTTAGTACCCTAACCCGCATTTAACGTCACTCCTAAAACGGAGTTTAATCGTCTATCTGTTTTAGGCGATCAAACTTTTCGAGAGTTTTATGTTTTAGTTTTAGTTCTCTCAGCTAGAAGCTGATAGCTAAGCGTTTCTGGGCAGTTTAGAAACGCCCCAACTCCAAGTTGTAGTGTTTTTTACTGTTTTTTGGAATTCGGAGGCGAGCCCACATCTTGGTTTCACTATAGTTTGCTCTTGTTCACGGGACAGCCGGCCGGGTTGAAGGAGCTCCGCAAACGTAGACTTTTCGTTACTTGTTTAGTTCACCAAAGCATCACCCTTAACTTCGGCTTACTTCTGCGGCAAACCACGGTACTGACCCCAATTTGTGTCGTTCAAGTTCATGCTTTAACCAGCGACTGGTCAGCTCCGCGTTAGAAATATACTTTTCCGAAAGGTCACGGTGACATGATTTTGCTATAATCGCCGTGAACGGTCGCCCACGAGTAAGTATCATGACCCAAAGAAGTTGACGGTCTGGCCAATCACAAGCCCTTTCCATATTTAGTCTTTATCTGTTTACTGAAAGAGTACAGCAGGCGTCACACAGATGGTGTCTTCGCCACCATCTGGGGATGGGCGCGGGCAATGGTACCTCCATCGGTACACGGATGGGGCCTCGAGCAAGATAAAGAAATCAATGTGCTTACACAAAACTCGGGGGCACTAGACACAGCGGACCAACGGAAGATCTCCAGTCGTGAGTCGTCGCCCGGGTGCAGACTCCTCCGGCATGGCCTTGACGCGGCCAGTCGCGCCCCGAACGACATGAGGCCCCGCACAAGCACAAGCGCGTCAGCACCACCGAAGGTTGGGCGAGATGCTCGGCCTTCATTACCAGCACCCAGTGCGAGCACCCACACTAGCATCAGCGACCTGTTCACGGAACGCCCGCACAAGCACCAGCGACCTGTACACAGAACACCACCACGAGCTCCGTCGTGGCACTGCAGCCCGTGTTACATTTGCGCAACCGGCACCTCCTCACTCGTCTTCACCGCGCTGGACCACGGGACGGGGACGAATGTGTTTACTGTGGACTGATCCACACGACAGGATGACGTATTGGTGGCACAGCACTAGAGATGAATCGACGACTTTGCCGTGATAGAGTCGTCGAAGATCATAGCCAACACTAGCTACAACCACGACGACTTTCCAACCATTTCCACGGTCTCAGAAGCATTTCAATTCAATTTTTGGCAGCACGTGATCTTTGAAGTATCGGCTAGGCGTCTTCTTTATGCCTATTCAAAAGATATTGAGGAAGCTCTGGGTGTACCATTATTTCATCTCATATTAGACTCACGCCTTACGAAATCAAGCCCCAGATGATTTCGTACTTAGGTGGTGAAGCTGGAACCGGAAAGGCAACTGTTGTTGATGCCTTATTGACGCTAGCTAAGTCATGGGGACGACCTGACAGCGTAGAAACGATGGCGTTCACAGGAGTTGCTGCAATAAATATTAAAGGCAAGACAATGCATAGCGCCCGTAATCTAAAAATTAATGGGGCCGAGCCAAATTCAGCGCCGATAACAGATATGAAGATACGTTTCAGTCGTGTCATACTCGTCATCGTTGACGAGATTTCGATTACTGGTCAAGCTCTCCTCGGAGGAACGGATGCAGCCTCGCGAAGAATGTCCGCATCGCCACAAATGTTCATGGGAGGAAAGCATGTACATTTAATTGGTGACTGGATGCAGCTCCCACCTATCGGAGAATCTCCTTGTACGTTACCTGCTGTTACCATTTGTATGCATCGCAAAAGCGACTCATTCATACTTAATGTTCATGAATAGGTTTTCAAGAACCACAGGCTACAGCTAATCGACTACGTCACGCAGGTTACGCGCTGTATAAAGCTATCAACTTCGTCGTATTTCTAACGGACAACATGAGAGCACGATTCGACCCATACTACACCCAACTACTCGATGGTCTCCGCTGGGGAGACTTTCAAGCGATCAGCAAGATGCATTAAACTCAAGACTACAAACTGCTGATCAACATGTAGAAAACACGACGCGCAGGGCTCGGGCATTTTATCGCCCAGTCGTAGTGTGTACGAATAAGTTGCGCTGCGGAATCAACTGCCACATGCTGTTCCGTATCGCTCACGCCTGGTGAAACAGGGCGAGAGCTACGCTCTGTTTCTAAGCATACACAGTATGCGTGTATTGAGGAAGCGTAAACTTAAAGTTTGTATGTAAGATAGAAATACGCGAGCCCGCGTATTTCTAAAGCAAATTCTTAACACTTTAGATCAAAATAGAAGACTGAATTGAATGGCAGCCCGCCGCATGGCGGGCTGGCCTTATCTTTACGCTAAACCCCTTTAAGATGATATCTAATTGCAAGGGTGAGAACATGGTTGGCTCTCACGCATTTGCATGAAATGCATGCACATGATTGGTTGAAATGTGGCCCTTTCAACCAATAGCGGTGCGCCTGAGCGCCTGTCAATGATAGTTACATTGACGGCTCATAATGTTGGTCGCTAGTGTGTGTCCCACACACACTAGTAGGTTTTGCGTGTATTAGTGTACCCCGGGTACACTATCCTGTGTAGCCCCGCTACACCACCCCCTCTCAAAGTGCGAGTATCGCATTCGGGAGGTAACGGTGACCACGATCTCTTCTGTGGTCACTTTCCGTCTTCTTCGTTTAACGGAGAAGACACTCACGCTCATTTCGCAATGAGCGCGTCAAGTCCCGAGTCTCCCGGGAGCCCCAAGGCTCCCGAAAGTCCCAAGACCTCCACACCCGGTGGGGATTCCCATCGGGTGGCAAGACACTGTCAGTGCGTGAATATCACGCACTACAATTGGAGAGAGAGCGCTCTCGTGAGCGTGAGAGCGCTAAGCAAGTCGGCGCTATCGTCGCCAAGGCAACCCGTCCCTTCGGGGCGGGTGAATCGACTGTCGCGCAGCCTGCGAAGGCTGCGCGCACCACGTCCCCTGGACGTGGTGGTGATGAGGAAGACCCTGGCCTCATTGTCGATTACGACAGTGATTCTCTGGCGGACGAAGAGGAGCACTCTTCGCCCGTGAGGGACAAGCCTGCTGTGAGCAAGCTTCTTCCGAGAGTCCGTCGCCGGGCTCTCGTCGTCAACGTGAGGACTCGCCAGAAGATGGCGAGGTCGTGCACGCTCACCCTCGGTTATCATCTCTAATGATTCTGAAAATATGTTTGACGAAACTAATTCCAGCGTGTTCTGCTCTCTTAAATGAGGTAGTTCACTGCGCAAATATTTCGAACACTTGTTTTCCCACTTGTGAACATCACTGGAAGGTGAGATGAAATGCGTTGCAAGCACACGGTCGACCTGACGGTGCAGTGAAAACCCTTTAAACACTATCTTCATTTCATGAATAGTCAATTGCTGCTGCTGCTGCAACCGTGACACCAACTCGCTGGCTACTGACAAAACATCGTTGAGGTTGTTCATTAGATCGGTGGTATATTCGCCAGCGTAAAGATCTTCAAGGCGCTCGACGAACAGCTCGTAGATTTGATAAGTCACGGTATTATGTTCCTCGGTACGGTAGTTCAACAGCACCTGCTTCATTGTTCGAATAATGCCGTGAACAGGTTGTCCTAATGTTGTGCATGCACTTTGGATGACTACAGAATCTGCGTCGTCTGCAAACTGTTTCAGCTGCTGCACCACTATGAGGATGTGCAGCCTCTCAGACGGGTTAAACCTGCACATACTTTCCACGAGCTGTCACTGAGAATCTCTGAGCTGAGGAGGGCGAAAAGGAGTTCTCCTCTTCGTACATGATACCTTACCATCGCGTTGGGGAGCTGATTTCCCCACGGTAAACACCCACTTACACCCTGAACGATGCACATGCCAAGCGAAAATATATCTGAAGCATAGGACGCTTGCTTCCCGTCCAGACACTCGGGGGCCACCCAGCGAATTGCCGCTGTAATCATTCCCTGATCCATAGCACTCGCTGACACACTCAAGCCAAAATCAGCCAACTTGGCTTTGCCATCACTGCCGACAAGAATATTGTCGCACTTTAAATCTCTGTGGAGGATTCTGCGCGCGTGCAGATACAGGAGCCCCAATGCAGCTTCATACAGTTTCTGCCACACCTCGTCAGGGTGAGTTTCGAGGTATTTGTCCAGCGATCCGTTTGTGGCCTCCTCACAGACGAAGAAAGGCGTCCCAATGTGGCACGCGCCAAAAGATTCACGACGTACGGATGGTTCAATTTGAACCATAGCGCCACCTCATTATGGAACAATCGACTTCCCGCAATTTGGCTGTTGTTGTCACCCACATCGTTAATTAATCTCTTTACAACTACATCAGCGTTAAGCCACTTAGCTCTCGACACTTCGGAGCTGCCGCCCTTAGCGAAAACTACCTCGTTATCAATTCGTACCATCCAATGAACCACTCAGGAAGCGACTCAAACACCTCGTCTAATTGCTTCGAGAGCGTCTCGTCGTAAAGTTTCTGAATTATATCGTGCTGATCTGGAGAATAGCTATCGCTCTGCAGCTCGTGATCCAGGAGCGGCAACAAATCTTCTGTATTAACGGGGTATAGCAGCGTCAGTGCCTCATTCACTTCGGACACAAACTTTTCAATCTGTTGCGTGTGCAGCTCGCTCCAACGCTCCTCCAGTTCCTGGTATAACTCAATCGGAGCATCGAACAAATTCAGCACGTACTCTATCTTCTTGTGAATGAAGTTTAACAACGCATCACCTGGGCAACAAGATGATAGATGCTGAATAATATTGCCAGAGCACGACGACTGCTGGTAAATGATGTTCTGGATGTTTTGAAGCACGTTGAACGTTTCCTCACAAGTTCGCTCAGTGAGGGATGGTCTAGAGTCAATCATTAGCCGGATTAAAGTTTTAAGAATATAGAACATTTCCACGTTGCGAGACTTAATGACTGCTTTTCCACAAAGTAAAGCACAGAAAAAAATTGTTGGTCGAATCGAAGGGTTCTGACTGAAGTTCCTTCTTAGCCAGAATGTTTTCTATTCGACCGACCACGCCCGAAATGGTGTATGGCTTTGAGAGCACGACTTTAGCCAGATCTGTAAAAGCCATGATAAGTCGGTTTGAGGCCTCGAATTTTGCTACCACGAAACCACGTCATCTAGGCACCTGCCCAAAGCAAACACATCAGCCTCGAACTTTTTACTGGCTTAACTCGACGCTTTTTATGCTCGCTCCAACGTTTGTCAACTTGACATCATCTCCGCCGATAAAAATATTTTCCAGTCGGACATCTCCGTGCACGATGTTCCGTTCATGTAAAAACTGCAGACCTAGCGCGGCCTCGTACAAATATCGGAAGAAAGTGCCTTCATCCCTTTCATACGGGTTCGAACGACGCTCTCCTACATACTCTGCAAGCGATCCGCCTGTCATGTGCTCACACACAAACAAATTATACCCTTCACACACCGCGCCGTACAGTTTCTGAATGTTCGGGTGCCATAACGAAAACCACATATTTACCTGTTCTTCAAAGGACAATTCAACGTAAGGACCAGGAGCATAAATCCTGATTACCACTTCCGAGCCGAGCCATGATCCGATGAAATCGCCTCCACTTGACATGATGTCTCCAAGTTCAATCTGTTGCAGGGATATGCCATGTAGGAAGTGGATTTGAGATGGGATCCAACTCCAGCTGAGCCACTCGCGACAACAGCACCTCTTGTACTTGCTTGTGACCTTGTGATACTGCACGGTCGTATGCTGTCCGCATAGATACATCCACTGTCGTTGCGTCTGCGCCAGCATCCAAGAGAAGTTTCACGATACGAAAATTCCCCTTCTCAGCAGCACGAATGAGTGGGGTCCTTCCATATCTATCAGTTGTGTTCACATCAGCGCCAAATTCAACCAGAACTTTCACCACGGGGACGTTGTCATGCCGAGACTTGCACACGTGCATCAGCGGTGTATTTCCCGATTTGTCGTGGACGTTCACATCAGCACCATAGTCGACCAACTGTTGCACTGATTCACCATCGCTGCGGGTCCGTCCTTCGTGATTTTCAGCATTGACATCTGCTTCGCACTCCTCCAGCAGCGTCAATATGTCCTTTCCCACCCCGACTGGCACAAATGCATGAGTGGAGTCTTTTGGTAAAAGTCTCGACGGTTAACATCAGCTCCATAGTCCAAAAGCAGTGTGACAATTTCCGTGGATGCCTGCCTCGACGCACAGACAGCCACAACGCTGTCGAGCCGTCCTTTGCCATTGCATCCACATAAGCTCCCCAGTCCAGAAGCAACTGCACCATCTCCAGATGATTGTAGTAGGCAGCATGCCACAGTGGCGGCCAGCCTCGACTCCAGCCGCCCTCATCTTTTTATCCACGTCGAATCCTATCTCCAATAGCAGCTTTGCGATCTCCACATGCCCCTTCCTCGACGCAATACTTAACGCCGTCGCGCTTCCTCCGCCCTCCTCAACCAAGCGCCGAACCTCCTCGAGGTCGCATCGCTCACAGGCACTCCGCAGTCGCTGCTCCATCCGGACCGAGGCGTCGTACTTCAAACCTGAGCTCTTCCGGGCGAATTTCAGAGTGCAAATTTCTGGCCCCGAAACGTTTGTACCCACGGCCAGATCTGCTTTGTAAATGCGATACGAAGACGCTTTGTATTTAAACGCAAAGCTCGTATCGCATCCGACATGTATCATTACTTCAAGGTAATACAGTATTCATGTATGTACAGTCGTACAGTTGAACTAAGTACAGACAATCCTCTTCTTCGTGATAGCCTCGGGAGGAGGCTATTTATCACTAGCAAGAGGTATCACTATCAAGAACTGTGCCATATAAGAGGTACATTTGACATTGGTGGGGCGACATCGGCTTACTGGTCGAAGCTCATTTCTGAAGCTCACACGATGCCATCGCCCACCAAGCCATCCAGCACCCGCATCAGGCTCACCAATGCCCAGTGGCTGTAGATTTGTCGTCATAAGGACGACATACCCCTCTGTCAGTCAAAGCCATCTTGCCCGCTGGGCTCAGAAGGCGTTCCAGCTTCCGTGCCTTCATTTTCAGTAGAAGGACAGCCTTGAGTGGGTTAGCGAGTAGGAGGAAGACATGCAAGAGCTGGCTGATACGGTGGTGACCGCCGCAAACCTTTCTGACGAGGAACTACAGGAGCGACTGCAGAGGATGGCAAAGCTTTTTATTTATACTGATGCTTTGGGCGTGTCATCCGCGGCAGTGATAGGCTTCCGATCGATGCCGAGTGCGTTTAGAGAGGAGTTAGGCAGAAAGCGAGGTCACGCAATGTCCGGATTCAATAGTTAAGAACCTCTAGATAGTGATATGCAAGGTTTTGTATCACAAAGCACAATCTAGAGGTCAGAGGAAGTTTTGACTTAGTTTTGTAATCGGGACAGGGGTATAACCGCACTAACTAGAGGGTATCACTAAATGGGATACCACTAAGAAGAGGATTGTCTGTAGGGAGCCTGTGTTCGGCATTCGATACAAAGAGTTGGGATTGCTACAAACTCGCTCACTTTGGCTCGCACTAAGATCCAAGAGTCGCATTCGTTGATTGGCATCCGACCGCTCCACTCTCTCGTCATGGCCGTCGATGCGTCTCCGTCCTCTCAAGCGTTCGCGTTCGTGTCGTGGGACGGCAGCGACGGACGTCGCTCCTGTCCATTGGCCACGTTCGGGTCGAGAGCTCCGCAAGTGTTGGCGACTCGACTCGCCTGTGCAGACCCGCCGCGCGCCGACCAGCCGGAGCTCAAGAACGCGGCGGAGCTGCGCGGCGCCGTGGCGCTGGTGGTGCGCGGCGGCTGCACCTTTGGGCACAAGGCGCGGCTGCTGCAGCGCGCGGGGGCCGTGGCCATGTTGCTGGCCAACAACACGCGGGAGGAGCCACTGGCGGCCTTTACAATGGGCGAGTCGCCTGAGGACGTGGAGCAGAGCGCAGAGGCCGTCGAGATACCGTGCGCCATGATGTGTCTACAGGACGTTCGGGAGCTGTTCAAGAAGTTCCCGCCGTCGGTCAAGCACGGGGCGCTGGTGGTTGAAATTCTGCCGAAAACACAAGCGGACAGGGCTATGGAAGAGTGTTTAAAGCGGCAGAAGGAGCGACATGACGCGGTGCAGAGTGGAGGCTGGAAGGCTATCAAAAGCACCACGTCGTCGATCATCAAGTTGCTGGAGCCGCAGGGAAATGGCAGTGGAGTTTCGGAGGATGATGCAGCAAGTCAAGTACAAGCCGCGGAAGAAATGGGTGGGAGGGCTGTACTTGTGGTGACGCAACCGCCACCGCTGGCGTTCGTGCAGTGGGCGACAAGTGCGTCGACGTACGAGGTTTGCTTCGCTCCACTGGCGGACTTTAGCGCAGCAGAGGCTGGCGCGTCTTTCTCCGGGAAACTCGTGTCTTGTGATCCACTGATCGCAGACAAGTCACTAAGAAATGCAGAAGAGCTGAGGGGCGCCATCGCCTTGCTGCGCAGAGGCTCGTGCTCGTTTCCGGAGAAGATTGAGCGCGTGCAGCGTGCAGGTGCTGTGGCTGCTATTGTGGGCAACGATGACGAGAAGGACCCGGATGCGGCCTTCGTGATGAGTGTGGACCATATTGACGCAGCGAACGCCACGCTGCCGGCCGTAATGGTGTCTCGCAGCGTTTTCGTGCGGCTTCAAAACGAAACGAAAACCACGACCACCAGGGTATTGTGTTTGTCAGGGGAGGCAGCCGACGGGATGCTTGCCTCTAGTGGGGCCTGCGTCTCGTTTGCAAACTTGGCGATGCCCGCTCCATCTTACTCGTCGGATACAAAAGGTGCCGAAGTGGACGACCTCTTATTTGATCTTCATGTGGCATGTCGAGACGGAGATCACGGTGCCTGCCAGCGAATTGTGACACAGGTCGAGGGGGAAGAAGCAAAACGAGTTGGTGCGCAAAGCATGTCCGTTGAACGGACTAACGGCTTTGCACCATGCTTGTGCAGGAGGAAACGATAATATCGTGGAGCTGCTACTGCACCTTGGCGCAGAGCCGGATGTTACGGATTGGGCGATGCAGACACCACTGCATGTTGCCTGCGCTCATAATAACGTGGAGTGTGCGCGGATTCTGCTGCGTGCAGAGGGCTCTACAGCGACTCAGGTGCCTGCAGCTCTCTACAATGTCGACGACAAGTATGGCGGCATTTCAACGATGCGGCATATTGGCGGTGGAACCGCAATGCACGAGGCCGCTCGAGCTGGCAGCGCTGAGTGCATCGAATTACTACTGGCTGCTAACGCGCGAATCGATAGCACTGAGCAGCATGATGGAGCGAGCAACAAGTATGTGTTCTTGGGCGTTAGCGCCAATGACTTAGAAGGCAGCACACCGCTGCATGTGGCCTGTACCCGCGCTCACGCTGAAAGCGCTCTGTACCTGGTGGCAGCCAATGCGGATATCAACTCCAAAGATTATTGTGAGCGCTCCCCGTTGTTACTTGCCTGCGAAACAGCTAATGATCCAGCCAAAGAATCTTCTGCTGCTAAGATTATTGAGAAGTTAATATCATCCGGCGCTATAATGGAGGAGGATACAGAGGGAAAGCAGACAGTAAGCGAAGTAGGTGGCGGAAAACTGTTACTTGACCGAGTTAAATCGGTGGAGTTACGACGAGATTTTGAAGTGTTGTATCTGCGCCGCGAGGCTCGTAGAGCTCGACAAAGCAGTTCAAGACTGGAACAGGAAAGCAATGCAGTCAAAGAGCAGTTACATGGACTGGCATCCGAGATTGCTACTCTTCAGGGTCGTGTGGCTGAGCAAGACACCCAAGGACACCAACTTCACAAGCTTCGAATGCAAATGCAGACGATGCTGCAGTTTCTAACTGCACAGCAGATTAGCAATGGCAGGGCACCCCGGTGCTCGCTGCTGCAACGGAATCTATCGTGGCATCTCCACTGCTCAATACGGGTCTGTCACAATCCACAGGCGAAAGCGAGGAAGAGTTGGCACTCGATGCAGCTTTATCTCGCGACTTAGGCAAGAAGTGTCTTCGTCAAGGTCAACATGGCTTAGCGGAGAAATATTTTCAGCAATCACTGGAGCTGCTACCCCTTCCAGGCGTACAACAACTGCTAGTTAAAATCACGAGGCTTCGTCTCGAAGGTGAAGAGAACAAGATGCAAGATGCGAAACATCATCGTGTACCTTCGAATACGAGACCACTACCGCTTTCATCGGCAACTGGCGTCAAATGTGTTATAATCCAGCAGTTGCGTGATAAGCTCCATAAAGCAGACGCAGCCCCACAAGCTCGTATCATGCTGGAACGTGAGCTTGCCAAGCTTGATGCACTGTCAGAAAGTGGATCTGAGTTTGCGCTCGCCTGTCGGTGGACGGAGTGGCTCATGGCACTACCGTGGGGAGACGCTGGCTCAGGTTTACAAAATGATTATCTGTATGACTCGAAGCGAGACGTGTTCAACCAGTTAGATGAGCTTGAGCGCGAACAGGAGGAGTCCCATCGCAAACAAGCAGCACGCACGATTCAGCGCACGTTTCGCGATCGATATGCAGTTCATTTGAGCACTCGAGCGAACGCTGCAACACAAATCCAGGCACTAGTGCGAGGTCGACTGGCTCGCCAATACTACGAATCAACAAAGCAGCAGCTTCTAGCTGATCGGGCTCGAGTCATGTCTGTCCAGCTAGCAACCCGACACGATAGCATTGAAGTTGCCGCTACAGCAGGTCTGGACTACACAGCCACCATCGACCCCACCTTATATCGACAATTGCAGCCTGACTGTCGCGTGGTGAGATTAATTGTCGGACAATTTTTCGCGAAGCAACAAGAACACCTGAGCGAGCACTCTTCTGTTGCAAAGGAAGGCCCGAAAAGGACATTTCGTGCGGTACAGCTAGTTGAGTGTGTACTGGATCAGACTGAACGCAGTAGGACCATTATGCACCTTGCAGGTTTCGACGTGACCCAGTCGGACTCCCTGTTTTTCGTGTGGACTCGTTGGGGAAAGCAGCCGGATGAAAAATGTCAATGCTCATTGGGTGGTCCATATGAGGACCAGCAAGATGCACAGCGTCGCTTTGATCGGATTATTCGCGAGTCACAAAATTGGGATAACCCCAGTGTGTGCTCTCCTCGAAAAGAAGATGACGGAACTCAAAGTAGTTTTGAGTTTCTAAGGAATGCTGCTGCCCATGGCGATTCTCAGACTAGTATTGCTTCCGCCTAACTAGTTTTTATGATGTACCGTGTTCGGCGGCAAGTTGAGCTCGCGGCTGATGCATTAATTTTTTAGTGGAAGCAGTCAAACAGCGATAATGCGGCAGGACCAAACGACGAAGTGTTACTGTACGCACACATGTAATTTTTTGATGACAGGACATCAAGATATGTTCATTGGCAATTTGACTGTCGAACGAAGTGCTATGCTTCGTTAGCTCTCGCATTGACCTGGCCCTAGCATATATATCGGCAGGTGCCGACACTACCGCACCAGTTAGCTGTGTTTTGCAGTGTTATCACTCTATTCGCTTCGCTGAAGGACGACGGGGCACTTGACTGCCCCTTGGTGCACTTCGTTCGATGGAGTCACAAAGAATTCCGCGAGTACCCGATCGATCTGCCGATGCAGCGAAAACCCTCGAAACACCGACATCACTTCCCACAATTGCTTGTTGCTGCTGTAGACGCTCACCCCACTCGGTCGCTGCCAGCAAGACTTCACCAAGACGGTCTTCGACTTCGACATCGTGTTTACCAGCGTAAATTCTTCAAAGCGCTCGGCCAACAGCCCGAAAATATCAGCAACAGTTTGTCTCTCAACATTGTCGCTGTCCAGAGGCAGCATTTTGCTTTAGATCTCTGATCATATCATCCGCTGATGGTTTTGAAGAAACACGAACAGGATCAATGGTCACCAGAATTGGGCGATCGGCAAACTCTTTCAAGCGATGAACGACCATAAGAATGCTCATTCTCTCGGATGGATCAAACTTACACTTACTTTCAACAAGTTGCTACTGAGAGTCCGTGAATTCAGGAGAGCGTTGAGGTAGCTCTCGCTTTCGAACGTGGTGCCCCACGATCGCGTTATCGCGTTTTTTTCCCAAGGCAGCTTCCCAATTACCGACAACGACACAAAAGCAGAGCCCGTTAGTCCCAGTCTCAACCTTCGAATGAGGGACGGTGGAGGCACTTCCACAATTGTCGGTCTTGCTATGAGCGGTTGAAACCAGAAGAGTGGATAAAGCGCACGCGGCTTTTTACACTGCTGCAGGCTGCCAGCGCTCACAGATCCACGTAATCGCGCGCCAAAGTGCAAGTGGGTAATGAATGCAACAACAGTCTAATACTCCAAGCAATTGGATCGACGCTTAAGATCTGGAAACACATTTACGACGGTGACAGCAACTTGGTAGTGAACCGTGCTAGTGGTGATAAGAAAGGAGACGACAGAGTGTTTCTTCAGCAGGAAGGCGAGATGGCGTGTCAAGCAGGACTCCGGCTAATTGAAATGCTATTCGCGTGCACAAATCAACAGGATAATGCTCTCCAGCGAATTCAAGCTGGCATCTCTCAGCTGACGGAAACGAACGCGAATTATGTTCTCACAAGGACTTCAGTGCCCTATTTTGAAGATGAAATTGGCAAGCGCTATGACCGGCGACTCGGGACCCAAGAAGAAGGCGTGGCAACAATGCTATGACCTTGGTCGCATCACGTATGCCATGAACCCAGGTAAGATGTAGCATGTGCTCTTTTTTGCTTAGCGTCCGATGTTAATAAACTGGATTATGTGTGCCGCAGACTGCTCAGGACAGGACAATTCGGCTCGTGACGACTCCAACATTCGTACTACGAAGTCGCAAAGCAGCCTCACCAAGTTGCTTCAAGAGATTTCGAGTCTTCAGCAGCACCGAGGTATCTAGATGTGGTCAAGTTTGTGTTGGAGATTGGAGTAGTGGTGGATGCGAAAGACGTGGAAGGCTCGACAGCATTATAATTTGCAGCCATCGGAGGCAGCTCAAGTTCTTAAAACGCCTTGTGTTTCGTGGGAGTTCATGTATGAGTGAGAGCTCCAACACGTCAGTCTCAGCATTACTTGGCGCACAAGGTTGTTTTTGCGTACGTCCAAAAATGTTAGTAGAGTGTGATGTCCGTGCCGAAGTTGTCAGCAAGTACTCACCCGAGACAATGTTAAGCTTCCCAGACTTACAAAGTTTCATCAGAAGCGCTGCATTATGACCAGGTTGTATCTTCACATTGGTGCCATTATTAAAAGTGTTTTCATGACCGCGATGTCAACCTTACGTCACATGCTAATTTTCATCAACGGTGTCCACCCTGCAGGTCACATCAGCGCCATAGTCAAGAAGACCTTTTCACCTCACTGAAGTCTTTGTTTCCGAGAAAAGCTTGTGTCATTCCGTCATTTATTTAACGAAGAGTAAAAAGTTTTGTCTCGTAGCAAAATCAGGATACCGGCGTTGGATCGAAACAGATGCAAATTCGAGAGCGCCAACGCCGACCTTCCCACATTGACAGGACTCCTTGGCGATAAAATATTTTCCTATGGGTCCAAAGCGCGGATAACAAGTGGTTGTTAGATGCCTCTCTGACCATACCCGTCACTATTAGTGTTGTCTGGTTGGTTGTTAATACCACACACCTATCTAGTAGAAAGCCTTGCACATGAATGCTTAGCCTCTGTTAAGGTTAGTTCTCACAGATTATAATGTTGTACGACAGCAATAAGTGAGAAACAAGAGTGACGTCATGTTGGGCACAATTACTACTTGCGTGAGTAAATGATCGTTCTCGTTTTTCAGTTCACTACAGCACTGCTACGAAGTCACCGGTAGTTGTAGTTAGCTGGAGTCGTTGATCTCTTCACCCGACTGAAGCATTTCTGAGCACTTCTTCACCCATCCGTGTACTTCATTCGCTGGCGAGATAAAAACTCGGCGAGCACTCGATCGATCTGCCGATGCAGTGAAAACCCTCGGAACGCTGACTTCACCTCATCTACAGTCGACCGTTGCTGTTGCAGCTGCAAACCATAGTCACTAGCTGCCAGCACAACTTCGCCAAGACGATTTTTGACTTCGGCATCGTATTTACCAGCGTAAATATCGTCGAAGCGGTCGATCAATAGGCTGTAAATGAATGCTGCACCGTGTTTGTCAGCGCTGTTGTTGCCCTCAGGCAGCATTTGCTTTAAACCTTTGATCATGTCATCCGCTGATTGTTTTAAAGCGACAGGCACGGAATCGGCGATTTCTGCATGTGGGTGCTCCGCAAAAACTTTCAGTCGCTGAACAACTACAAGAATGTTCATTCTCTCGGACGAATCAAACTTACACATACTTTCAACAAGTTGCCATTGTGAGTCCGTGAATTCAGGAGAGCATTGAGGTAGCTCTCGCTTCCGAACGTGGTGCTCCACGACCGCATTATCGAGTTTATTTCCCCACGGCAGCTTCCCACTCACTGCCTGGACAATGCACATTCCCAGTGAATAAATGTCTGAAGCAAAAGACGCCTGTCCTCCATCAAGAGATTCCGGCGCTACCCAGCGGATGGCGCCCGATGTCTTCCCGTGATCGGAGGCATTTGCAAAGGCACTCAAGCCGAAGTCCGTCAGCTTGGCTTTCTTGTCGCCGCCAACGAGAATATTGTCGCACTTCAGGTCTCGGTGCACGATGCCACGCGCGTGCAAATACTCAAACCCAGTGCTGCTTCATACAACTTCTGCCACACCTCACCCGAGAGCTTCGTCAGATACTTGTCTAACGAACCGTTCTTGGCTTCTTCACAAACGAAGAACGGAGTTCCAATGTGACAGCCACCGAAGAGCTTAACGACGTGCGGATGGTTCAGTTTGAACCACAAAGCCACCTCGTGCTGGAACATGTCTCGCTGCTCAGCACGGTTGTTATCGCTTAGCCCATGAGAATTGTCCATTAGCACTCGCTTTACAATTACGTCTGAGTTAAGCCACTTGGCTCTCGACACCTCGCCGTACCCTCCACGAGCAAACACGACTTCGTTCTCCAATTCGTACCATCCAATAAACCACTCAGGAAGTGACTCAATTGTTTGCCCAGGTCGACTTGAGCAAGCCTCATCATAAGCCTTTTGAATGATTTGGTGCTGAGCTTCTGAGTAGCTAGAGTTCTCTAGCTCTTGACGAAGCAAGGTTATCAAATCATCCGTGTCGGTCGGGTGTAACAGCGTCAGAGTTTTGTCGATTTCCGATACAAACACGTCAATCTTATTCTTACGGACCTCAATCCAGCACTTGCTTAGCTCCTCGTGTATATACGCCGGAGCCTCCAACATACTCAGCACACTATCCATTTGCAAATGGAAGAAGTCCAAAGATGAATCGTCCACTCGACTCGATGATAGTCGCTGGATGGGGTTAGTCCGAGACTGTTGCTGCTCAATCGCAATTTGAATATTTTCAAGCACACCAAGCACTTCTTCGATAGATTGAACGGGATATGAATCGCGCGAACCAATTACTTGTAGGCAAAGAGTCTCAAAGTCGCCAAACAATCCAGCGTAAAGTGTGTCTTCTGTTTCTTCAATTGTCTCCCGCACATCGTCCAGCTTGGAAATGATCTCATCAGTCGACATTTCGGCTTCGTCCTGCATATCTTTGAGCGCTATCATCTCGAGTGTTTTCTTTAGTTCCCTGACAAGCAAAGTGATGGAGCATCCACTTCCACAGAAGATACTATTTAAGAGTTTCTGACAGCCTTCGCTGAGCTCTATCGGTGTTCCTTGAAGCGATAATGTCACTATCGTCTCCCTTAGACATAGCCCAAATGCCAGCACATCAGATTCCAACGACGTCAGATCGAGTTCTTGTTGCTTCTTTTCCTCTCTCTTTGGCGCAATTGCAAAAACACTTCCCAGCTTTGCGATTCCATCACTTCCAATCAATATATTCTCAAGCTGGATGTTTCCATGCGAAATTCCGCGTTCATGCAAAACCGCAGACCCAAGGCAGCCTCGTAAAAGTGCTGAAGAATGGATGTGAAGCCCGTAGAATCAAGCTCGTAAAGATTAGATTCTAGAATCGCTTTTAAGGAGCCTTTTGCCATGTGCTCGCCCACGAACAGATAAAAACCATCGTGAACCGCACCATACAGCTTCTGAACATTTGGGTGCCGAAGTCCAAACCAACGATCAACTTGCGTGCCAAACTCTATGTCATCATCCGACACAAAAAGTTTGATTGCTACCTTGGCATCCAGCCATGCTCCAGCAAAATCTCCTCCAACGTTCTTGGCAGACGCAAAGTGTTCGATTTCAATTTCTGTGGCTTGAATTGCCCACGGCGGCGTGACTCCAGTAGAATTGATTTGGCTGGTTTTCGAGGCATATGTGGGATTGATAGATGACAGAAGAAGCTGTTGAACTCCTCGTCGGCCATATTTTGACGCATAATCGAGCGCTGTACGTATGTGCTGGTTGTGATGATCGAAGCCACTGCCGGATCTCAACAACAGCTTCACTATTTGAAAATGGCCTTTCATAGCAGCTAGCACAAAGGTGTTTCCCCGTCAGCCGTTTTTGCACTGATGTCAGCACCGTTATCCAGTAGAACTTTCGCCACGGCTGCATTGTCTTGCGAATCACTGCAAAGAATCAGCAGCGGTGTCCATTCTGCATCGTCCTTAGCATTGACGTCGGCTCCATGACTCACGAGCAATTTCGCGACGTTAGCATCAGCCTTACTCCACTTATAAGCGCAAAGATGCATCAGTGCAGTTCTCCCATCGTCATCATATTCGTTGACG
>JAAVTI010000390.1:0-44607 GCA_011947335.1 Phytophthora constricta
TTTCCGGGACAGCACTTCGTGTGCTGTGCATCACCTGCGCCTGCCTACGTTGAAGACACCCGCAATACGCTGAACTTTGCCAGCCGAGCTAAGCGTATTAGAGTTGAACGCATCAGTCAATGAGGTCGTGGACCAACGTGCTCGAGCGCCGATGGAGCTCGCTCGTGAGAACCAGCTTTTGCGCCAGCAGTTGGATGCTTTGACATCTGCTAGTCGCGATGAAATGGATGCTACACGGCTCGATTGCGCATGCGCATCGCTTGAAAGTGCTGCTGCTGCTTCGGCGTGGAAATATTATGTGGTGATAGCTCCAACTAAGATATCTCTCAGAAAAGGCGTGAGAACAGACAGCCTGAAGTGACCGGGCTTGAAGGTGAGAACTCACCAACTGCTGATCGTCAAATCTTGGACATCGATACTGTCGAAGAAGGAACGGATGTCGACAGTTTGACTCGCCAACTGGGTCACCTCTGCTAGTGGCGGATGCGGCGTGCCCTACATGTGAAACTCTCAACGATGCTCTGGAGATTGCTAAGACTTGAGAGCTGGAGTCTTGCGCATCGAGCAGCTCGAGGAGCAAGTGAGTCTCCTAGCGAGAAGAAAACAACAACGAGGTTTCTTCTGATGATGAACAGGATGAAGCAGCCGCTGTACCTCAATGTTCTTTGTTTATCGACGACGACAATTGGAAACAGCGGTGTTGGCGAGTAGTGAAGGTTCTTTCCACAGCGTCGTCTGTTGCTTTCGAGGAAAGATGAGATGTGAATTGACTGAGTTATGAGTGCTGCCTCCTGTAGGGATGAGCCAATGCCTAGCGACATCAACTGGATGAATGACTTGTGGGTGGCGAGGAGATTCAAGTCCTACTGTACGACATCGTCAGCGCTAGCAGTTTTGGCACTGCAAGTGTTGCTGTGTTGGCTTTGGTGGTGGACTCCTTGAGACGCCGCACCCCGACGGAGGCGTTGGGGGTCGTGGTGATTTTATTCGCGTTTCTGGGAATCATGATGGCTAGCTTCGCTTGGAACATTGCGACAACAATGGTTTGACGTGCTCTATGTACTGTCGGTGAAAAAATAACTTTATTTCGTTTTAATATAATGGCGTGGTGGGCGGCAGACCGAGTACGTGATGTATTGCACGGCCGAGTCGCTCACCTTGCTCTGCTTAAACGAGAGCAGCAGTGTCATGAAGGTCGTGACTGTGGCCACCGCCAGCACGATGACATAGGTCAGCATCCAGTCGTTGTGCGTCGAGTAATCCATCCACTATGCCGCCACGCAGGACACGTTCGCCGAAGCGGCAGGTCGTGCGTCTACAGCGCTTAATGCACTGACGGATCGACACGCTCAATGGCCAGGTGGCAGGAGATACGCGATGCTTTTCGTGTTTAACGCTTGCTGCCAATCACAAAATAACGAAGACTGCTACCCTGCTGCTGCACCATCGCCAATTGAGGTCCTCGATGGCCGGGTGAGTTGCGCAGCCAGATGGTGTGACTCGGGGTCAGTCGAAGTGCTGCCTGCTCGCCGTTCGAATGCGCGCAATCGAGAGCACGCCAACGCCCGTCAACACCTGATTCGCTGGTTCCTTCGTATCATCATCAACTCGACACCGGGCTCTCCAGAAGTACAGGCCCGCTTTTCTAAATCTGAAATTCTAAAACTAATGCCGTGCGTTGCCCGGAGAAGCTCTGGATATTTGTATCGCTGGCAAAAACATTTTCCGGAAATGGTCACAATTTTAAGCAGCTACACAACTGAAGTGCGAGCAACAGGAGCCTTGATCCAAGCAGCTGCTCCAGTGACTCAAGCAGTACCAGCGACCGATGTGTCCACTAGCATCTTTCGTGTCCATCTTATGGAAAAGATGGAAGACCGCTTCCGATTCACAACAAAATGCTCGCAGGGTTGAAGTACTCAAATTGTGTTTGCCCAGTGTGCAATCTTCAATAAGACTGCAAGTTTGCCCTGCTCGTTGCGCTCAGGCACCGCGGCAGAAGTCTACTAAGTCAATTAGTGTTTCTCATGTTACATGAATGCTGTTCGAATGTGGCCTATTGTGAGGTCGTATGAGGGTCAACATTCACCAATTTGCGATAAGAAGTGAGACAGCTATTCGATTTCCCGACCGTTTATGGCTGCGTGCAATAGAGAGTCAGGTTTCGTTAAATTACAAAATGTACTACAATATGCATTTAAACAGGTTTGAAGTGGGTCAGCGATCCCACCTAAAACTCTGGATAATAAATATCCAGAGAACTAAATCTAGCAGGTTGTGATAGTGACGTGTGCTCGGATAAAAGTTACGTACACCACATTGTCCGCTTGCAAATTGATGGACGTGCGCCACAAGCCCGTTTTCGCGCTCAAACCGCCCTGACCGCAAATCAAAACATCTAGCCTTTTGTATACTGCGTACGTTATGAGCAACAAAACACTGTCATTTACGATATCGCGCGCCCAAGTCCCCACCACCCTCGCAAACCATCGCCACCCCCACCACCTCCACCGCCCCCAGTCCCCCCCGCATCTCCCCCTACATGTACAACGTAGACGACGAGAGCCTCTTCGCGATGGACAAGGTGATATAAGTCACTTGCGACGAGGCTCTCTGTGTGAAATGGTGCATGGAGGTGGGGCTCGTCGACAAGGTCAAGTATTGCCCCCAGTGCCACAGCCGCATGCGCCAGGCGCCCACGCGCCGCATCTGGAGGTACTGCCGTCGCAAGCAACACGACAGCGGCAAGGAAGTGTGCCGTGGCATACTCACGAACTCGTTCTTCAACGAGATTAAGCTGAATCTGTGCAGTGCGGTGCGGCTCCCTCTTGCATGGTGCATGTAGCTGCCGCACCATCAGGCGGCTGAGATGGCGGGTACATCTGAGCGCACCGCACGGGTTGGTAGTTGCTATCATCACAAACGAATACACTCCCATTTCATAATTTAAAATGTTCTAAAAGGCGGGTCTGTTCTTCAGGAGAGCTCGACACCGGATTGCTCGTGGCGACACCGAGCTTCGGTGCGAAGGCCTGCAGGAAACAGAACACGGCAAATCCTCGTCACGTTGCAACCAGACACGTCTTTGCAAGGTTGGCTCGGGTCTGGTGATCTTCTTGTCTTCTTCACTTGGTGCTTTCTATGATGTTGAAGTTAGGCTCGTCTACCGACCCAACCATTACATTGTGACCCATGCTGGTGCATATATGAAATGTGACGATTCCTTACCGAAAGGCAACGTGCCTAAATGGTTGGTAGGGACGATTCTCTACTAGGTTTTTGGCAACAGCATAATAGATTCTAATGAGCACTTCGTGCTCCTAACCATATTAATCTCACTTTGCTTTTTACCTTCTTCTCCCATCCAAGTTCTTCTACGCGACTATAGTGCTACTTCAACAGGTCATGAGCCCCAGCCAAGCCTCAAGTGACGACTTCCCCGACTCTCCGGTCCAAGGAACTTCGACGTGTGGACCGAGTGATGGCTTCGCTTGACGGCGAGCATCTCCTCGGTTTCGTCACTAAGAAGGACTACGATGGGTTGGGTCAGCGATGATGAAGAAGACGAAGACTCCGACGACAGCTGCAACATGTCCAACACCGATGACTTCAGCCCTCGCTAGCGATGACTCCGACGCAGTCGACTACGAGTCAAGCTCCGACGAACTCCGACCGGGCAGCGACGACGAAGACTCGTCTAAGAAATCCCCTGCATCCTCAAAACGGGACCCCTCTCCGATTCGCCCGATCTCCAAGCGAACGGTGGAGCGCGAGCGCTCCCGAGCGGTGAAGTTGAAGTCATCTCCACCGTCGGCATGTCGACTGCGGCGCATGGAGGCGCAGACCAAGGCATTCTTGATGAAGACCTTGGACGACACGCACATCCGTCTGGTCAAGAACCTGACCTCGGCTTACGACATCTTCCAAGCCATCTGCAAGAAATACGAGAAAACCACAGTTATAGTGACCCGTACTTTATCCAGCATTTCTTGATGGAAACCAAGTACGAGGAAGGGAGTGATCTCAGCAGCTTCTTCCTCGAGCTGGAAGACGCGATGCGAGCCGCGTCTAAAGCAACCGAGCCGGTCCTCACCGAGGGTGGCGCAGCTTGCTGTGCAGCGCAATCCGCGAGTCACTAGTTGACACGTAGTCCTCCAGAGCGATGCGCTGCTCGTCCGCCAGTCGCCGCCTAACACGTCGGTCGCCTAAGCTGGTGATTCGTCGAGGAACTCCAACCTTCGGTGGGTTAACAGCTTCAAGGTGGCACTGGCGTGTGCCACCGACAACACGAGGCGCGTGCTCGTCTCTGGTGCAAGCAACTCCGACAGCGATGGACTGCTCAATAATTACACAGCAGACAGACTCGACCCCGCAGCTGATTATGACGCCAACAGAGGGGGCGGCCTCAGCCGTTTGCTCTGCTTTATAGTGTTTCTGGAAAAGTATATTGTCACAAGGATGAATCCTTTTTGCATTAATACTTATACTCGCTTATTAAAAAGGGCCTAAGTACTACGACATATTAATCTTTACCTCGGTATAAGTATCAATAATACTGATACACAATTTTGTTCAACCTCTGATTCATAGCACGACGCAATTAATTTGCCATTCATTTCCAATTTAAAAATGTAAATCCAAAGCTTCCCCGTGCGCAGCACGGCTTTGTCATCGATGCCATACTTGAATGTTTCAGATTTACAGGCAACACTTGTTTTTTCGCTAACGCTCAGTACATGTTATAAAATCACCACAGTGACTATGGTTATATAAAAAATAGGCGATCCGGAGCAATATAGCAAAAAATAGGCGGCCCGGAGCAGTACACTTGGAACATCGGTTCCAAAATGTGCACACCGAATCCATTTCGTTTCCAACCAACATTCGTCAATCGTGCGCAGCATAGCGATCGGATAGTTTGTTCAAAGACACCGATTATTTTTCATCGACGGCGTAAATGGTACTAGTAAGTAATACTTCGAAGTATTGATAATCGCATTTGTCTTAACAAAGTGCCACAAATCAACCCCGCTGACGAAGAAGTTGTTTTGCCTCTTCTATCAACATGCCCTCGACAAGCTCTTGGGTGGCAGTTATGCTAGCCACCATGACGCTCAAGACAAACTCGGTGAAAGCGCCAACCGTCGTGACATCCAGCGCACGACCATCTGCCACCTGCGGCGATATGAGGCAGCATATCTGTAGCATCGTGGAGCAACTCTGCTCTTGATCGGGAGACATCGGCCGCTTAATGACAACATATCCCTTGTCTACGAAAGCAAAGTTTGAGTACGCAGAGATCTGGTTTTCGACAGCTTCAGCTTTCGATACCCACACCACCACTTCCTGGTCAGCTTGTTTGTAGCGACGAAGTGCTTGCTTGACACGGAAATCGGCGTTTGTAGCCTTTCCTGAGAATTTCATCGCGACCATCTCCATAATGGTGTCGGAGGAAGAATCATGGCTCTATAACAACACCAACAACAACCCATTATGTCATCCAGACTTGTAGCACCACCTCAAATACCCACTCGCCGTACCTCGGAGAAATCCTGGTAGAGGTTTGCGCGTTGTCGATCGTCTCCTCGGTAATGATTCCACGTCGCCGTAGCGGTCGTCTCAAAGTCGAACGGCAGCAACTTATTGGCAAATATATCAAGGTACATACCACCGGGGCCCTCTCGTATCCTCGCTTCCGTGCAAGGCACCTCCAGTCGATCGAGTTCATTCACAGCAAACACTTTGTCTAGCTCATCCAGAGCTATCTCCAACCCATTTCGAAGAGCCTCGATCGATTCTGTTTCCAGCGCAAAATTGGGGGCAGCATCCTGAGCTACGTAGACCACTGAGTCGTCGAGAGTACATCTTCCATCCGTAAGCTGCTGCCGAATGCGGCTTCCAAGCTGAGCCTCCATACTCCTGGCTAGACTGGCCTGGGTGTTTAGTACCATCCTCAACCGCGCGTTCTCCCTCAGCGCCTTCTGTCTCCACCGCAGCTGCCGTGCAGCTATGTCCCAAATGGGCGGTGCTTCTGTTACTTGAGGCGCTGAGACGGGAAACCCGAAGGCTTGACTGGAGAACGCCAGCGAGGTTGCGGACACGGGGACGGGGACCATGTTGTCCATGTGCTGCAGCCGCAGCGCCCTCAGCTCCTCCTCCATCTGCTGCACCTTGCTGCGCAGGAACTCCACCTCGTTCTGGCGGTCGTCGCGTGCTCTGCGTCGAATCTTCCCCCTGGACTTGCGACTAGTCTCTGCTTCTGGAGGCGGCGAGAGCGACTCCAGCAGCTCCTGCAGCTCCGCCGCCGCCTCGCTTCGCTCCCGTCCATCGGCTTCCAAATCGTTCAGTGGCGCCGTCTCCAACACAGACGACGGAAACTCCAACGACATCTTCCCGTCCTGCTCGCTCGCAGGCACGTTGCGCACTGCGGTGGAGGACGGCGCGGCGGCCCTCGTCCGGTCCTGCGACATCGAACGCAATTGTCACCGAGACAAACTATCGGATTTATCGAATTGTTGTGGACCTTGTGTGTGGGACGAGTGACGCAACTTGAACCTCTGTAACCATGATATCAGCATTGAGGTGCTGCAAAAGAGTGCCATGCATCCCTCGTCCTAGCTTTGTTGAGTCGTAAATCACGACGGCATGCGTCGCCTGTTGACCGTGGAACTTTACCTCTTTGCTCGCGTGTCTGTTAATCTGCACTGGAAGTTGCACAACGTCCACTTGCTCGCTATTCCTATACCCGATGATGAGCTACAACACAGTTGAAGTCAACGAGCTGACAGCATACTTCGTGAGCACTCTGTTAATCTGTGATGATAGAAACCAATGAAAATTTTGAAGCATAAATGTCAAAGTCTGAGAGCGTTTCGTCGACTGCGTTAAGTATCAGACGGAGGTTCCACTATTTTGATAAGATTATTTTGGAATTTATAAATTCTACTTGACGAGGCATGTTCGAATCGACAAGCTCAATTACTTTGCTTTGCTCGTTTGCGGTTGCAAGCGCACACGGTTTGAGACGATTTCAACCATTTAAAGCACACCAGAACGATAGTATAAATAAGCAATTCGCTTGATGGATAACTTAAATTTTGATTTTAAAATATGTTTGATAACTCCATGCTTCACAGCACTTATTGGCAATATCTAGTGTATAAAGTGTTGCTTTTTCAACTTTATAATGCTTGAAATTCCTCAACAACACTTTGAGTGTTATATTCTTATTATCTCTATCGAGTGCCAAAGATATCAGCAGGCTAAACCCATTAGGTATCACAATAGAAACCTTGTGTTGGTTGTCTGTTTGCACTGATCTTGCAGGCTGCTGTTGCAGAGTCGAGGCACGCTAGATATGATGATTGCTGTCCAGTTTTACAAGGGGACTGAGTCACAGGGCAAGACGAAAGCTGCTGACGAGTCAGTGACGACAGAGCCTGTTGCGATTCATGCCACCTGCAGGGGGTCCCTCGTCGAGGTATCTCCAGTGGAGAGGAGATTCTCCACCACGTGGAAACTCCTCCATCCCTTCCTGTGCAACTAATGACGACCGTCGCCTGACGGCTCTGCCTGGTGATGCAATGCCTGGTCGAGCAGCACGTTCTCGATCATCTCCTGGCTCATGGTGGCATTCGCCACGATGACATTGAGGACGAACTCGGTAAAAGCTCCGACCGTGGTTGCATCCTGAGCACACTGCTCCGCCTTCTGCGGCACCACGAGGCTGCACATCTGCAGCACCGTATAGCCACCGCTTATTAACGTCGGCGACGTCGGTCGCTTGATCACCACGTAGCCCTTCTCTGCAAAGCCCAGCCCAGCAAATGGCCGAGACCGGCCCTCGTCCAGCGAGTGCACGCTCGTGACCCACACCACCACTTCGTGGTCGCGCTCTGCATCCACATAGCGCCGCAAGACCTGCTTCACCCGGAAGTCGGCGCGTGTCGTCTTGCCCATGAACTCCATTTTGAAGTCCTCCATGACTGTGTCGGCTGCTGTACCGAGTTTCTGCGCCGCCTTCTCGTAGGGGTTGCCGCGGTGCTTCTCAGCGCCCTTGAAATGGTTCCACACGGCAGTGCCCACGGCCCGCTTGTCAAATGGGAGCAGCTTGCTGCTGCTGATGTCGAGGTACATGCCATTGGCTCCTTCACGCATATGCGCGTCGCGGCTCGGATGTTCGCGGTCGTGGAGCCCGTTAGCACTGAATACTTCGTCAACCTCGTGGTACGCTGCGTCCACGCTGGCCAGCAGCGCCTCGAAGGCACTCTTGTCTGTCAAAAGTCTAGCGTGCGGCCTTGCGCACCAGTCTTGCCTCCGACGTATCCTTCGCACTCCGATACTTGCTGTCGCGCGCGCTTCTGGAGCAGTGCCTCCATGCTTCTTGCCAACTTGATCTGACCTTCGAGTACTAGTTTAAGGCGTGCATTCTCACGCTCCGACTTATCTCGCCGCAGCTTCTGACGAGTTGCCATGTCTCGCCAGAAGGGCGGGAGACCTGCTCCAGAACTCGAACCGGATCCGGTAAGTGTTGAAATTGCGGTTATCGGACTTGGTGCAAGCGGCTGTGCCATTAGCGTCGCGCTGCCAATGCGATGACGACGCACCTCACCCAGCTCTGCCTCCATTTGCTTCACCTTGTTGCGGAGATAGGCCAGCTCGTTCTTGCGCTCGTTACGCGCTCGGTTTGGGTTCACCTTTTCTCGTCGCTTGGTCGTGCCCTTCGGTGTCGCTTCGTTGCAAGCTGCGTGGCAGGTTGACGCCCTGCAGCCTCCACGCAGTCGACCGTTCTCCTTAAGTGCCACGGCGTCCGGCGCACTGAAGTTGGCTGTGAGAGGCGCCAGCGGGGTCGGCAGTACGAGTTGAGGCGCGGGCGACTGGAGCTCGAACGTCGTCACAACTGCCGCATAGGAACCTCCAGGCGACTGAGGCGAGGGCTGCAGCGACCCCAGGAGCAGCTCGTTCAGCTCCGCGTCCAACTGCATCGCGTCGTCCTCGGACCCATCGGGCGAGACGTCCGCCTCGGAGTGCTGCACCGATCCCGACGGCGCCGGCGACGGCAAGTAGGCGTCCACGAAGCTCAGCGCCGCGTCCAACGCCTCCCAATCGTCCGTGTCCTGAAGCAGCGACATCCTTCGCAGCGAAGTTCGCTGACAGACTCACGGTCTCCGCGGCGCCTACGCCTGTACCTTGACGTCGCCATTGAACCGGGAAAATGTCAACACGTGTATGCGCCGAGAAATGTCGTGTCAAAAGCAGTGCAAACCACTAACGGGGATTTTGAACCTTATACAGTACACGTTATGACACTGATATTGTGCGTTCTAGTCAAAATTTCCATGGGCGGTTCTCTGAATCAGGCTCTGTTATTGTCACCAAACGTGGTTAGGGTTCGGTGACGTAAACGATACATAATTCACCAAACGCACCAAGTGTTTGGTTGCGTTTGGTGTCTTTAACCAAACATCACATAGATTCTGGTAAGGAAAATAAAATACAGGGCGCGTTTGTAGACATTCAGGGTTTCTAGGGATTCGTCGAAAGTGTAGGTCGCTTGAAGGTCGTTCGTCATATGTCGATGTTGCACGAATGAGAAAAGCACAGTGCAATTGCACTGCAAGGTGGTTACTGTGCAAGCCAGGGTTTCAGCGTGCTGCGCACACAGGTGACATTCCTCCTCGATGGATCGAGTTGATTTCGCAGCATCCAACACCCTCAAACCCTTAAACCTTACGCGTACGTGTCCTAGTCGGAGGCATGAACCCTAAAACCCTCTATTCCTCCCCTATAGGGAGCACCTCGCTTGCGCTCGGTTGTGTCCTAGTCGCATGCATGAACCCTAAAACCCTCTACCTCCCCTTAAGGGGAGCACCTCGCTTGCGCTCGGTTGTGCTCATGCTAAGATGCTACGCTCATGCCTCGCCCCAAGTGCTCGCACCCACCCATGCGCAGGCAAATCTAGCGTTTGTAATACCCGCCAAACCGCATTCAGTGGGGCAGCGGTACGCCAAGCAGCCCTGCTCGCTACTCGTCTGCTACGCAGGCGTCACGCCCAGCGAGTTAGCGCTGCCTGCAGCGCTAGAAGCATGCAGGCAGCGCTAGGAGCACCCGCGACGCGCACACGAAGGTCCATTTTGCTCTCACCGCTGTTGCCTTCTCTCAAACCCGCGAGACTGTAAATGAATGGCTGCAGGAGGGGTGGACATTTTTCTCAAAAATCGAAATCTCAAATGTAGAAAATTTAACGAAGTTATTCGTAAAGAATATAATGCCCATCTCCCTGCCCATCACCCCATTTGGTGATGCTATTCAACGCCTTGAATCAATCACGGAAGCAATCGCCCAAGTGACTTGATTTTGTATGTGAGGATAATAAAATGCTTTAGTATGGGAGCAATTACGACCAATGGGAGAAAGTTACAAACGGAGGATTGACCAATCAGCACGCCGTCAATCGCCCTAATCAGCCTCCAATAGACCCTGGTTGGCAAATTTGGACGGGAAGCACAACGTCCAAGGGCTGGCACATGGATGTGGCATTTTTTGGCTATGGCTGGAGAACTGCCATAAATTCATTCGAGACAATTGCCTCGGATTCACCAGATACATGGCACTCTAAGTTATCTACAAGCAGCAGAGCAGAACGCGTAATATGCAGCTTGAATAGGGAGCGTAGGTAGAACTTCCACACGCGCGCCTCCATCCAGGCTTTAGTCTGCACAGTATAATAATGCGGTCAAGCGCTGCGACACAACGTTTCGAGTAATTGTGACAAAATTGACCGGCACACGATCCATATCACACGCGCCCGTTTTACGTCTTGTTTTGCTGGCAGTTGCATTCTGTCAATCGGTGTAACGGATATGCATTTATACTCTATCATACAGGGAGCAATGAAAATGAGGAAATACTATCACACGATTTCCTAGGCCTCGTCGATATGGTGCTTGTAAATGCCTACATAATCTACCGCCAGGAACACAGCATAAAAATACCTGGAAAGGCCCTCCCTACACATGCCGAGTTCATGAGATTGCTGCAGGCGGCTTTGCTAAGCGTGGGGGCAGCTGATTTTGATGGCGACTTGAGCGTGGGAGCGCTGACTGACCAACCTGTACCAAGCTACTCACTACCACGTTGTGGACTTCCGGCAACGCACACACTGCAACAAGTCGAATCGCGCAGGCGCTACAAGAGACCGGATGGGAAGGAGGGAACGAAGCTGCGTCAGTACGCATGCAAGGTCTGTTCAATACTTCGTGTTGGCAACGCAGCCTGGGAAACCACTTACTACTGCGTCGAGTGCGAGATGAAGACTACAGCGATGGCAACAGCAGTGGCGAGTCTGTGGAGGAAAGTCGCAGGAAAATTTACCTGTGCCAAAAAGTACGTCAGCATGATCCCTGGTCAAAAGTCACTGTACGTGTTCCACTCGATGCCATCGTCTTGGAAAGACGATTTGCGCATTTGGAAAGGCAGACGGAAGTATATCCCGTACGACGAGCTCAAGATGAGCATTGAATCCAAGGTCCGTGAGATGCAAGCTCATTGTGATGCATCCATTGAATTCCATTCACATCGTTGTTGTCGCGTGGTTGTAGGTACGACGCAATATCTTGCTGATGGCCTCAAGCAGCCCGTTAATTCTAGTAGCACTCAGCAATGTGTGAGTCTTTGCTTTGCGAGGGCTGTTCCGTGCAGCCTTCGAAATATACCGCGAAATGCAGTGTGGGTCTGTTAGTTGCCGCTGCGTAATCATGAAATTTAGCACTGAAAAATAATGTGGCCGACGTGCAGTGCATTATGGAACTTAGCAGGAGCTGCTGACCTCGACATGTTATGCTGTGGCTCATCATGCTGGGCCATGAACAGACTCGGATGGCAAATTCGGCAGATATGGTGCGGGTACAGGTGAGAGTATTGACTTTTATCTGTCTTTCTCGGGTACAGCAGAATGCAGCATTGCCAAAGCCCTGGAGATTGTATGTCAATACTTCGGTCGACCTAAAATTGGTTCAACGGAGACGCAAACATGCCCATTGTGTTGCCCAGGTTGGCGTGCATATTGTGGTGGTAGCCTTGTTCAACGTTTGGGGACATCTGGCCAATGTTGGCATCGCCAAACACTTGTTATAGAATCGACGCGAAACTCGTACTTGGTGGGTACTGAGGTAGATCCCCATAGTCCTATGCAGAAATATAACTGCGAAAAATACGGGCGCGCCGAGCAATGTGGGACCAAAGCTCAGGTGCCGTACTGCTTGTCTTCCCTGCGCTCGGCGGCGAGGACAGCACGCTGGCAATGCAGCGCCATTTTGGCCACGAGGCGAAGGTCCATGCAGCCGATGCTGCGGATAGCTGCGCGCTCCAAGATAGCCGTGCGTGCGGCGCCTTGCTCCCGTAAGGACGTTGCGCCACGAGTTCCTTCCGTGACAACGCGAGATCGTTTTGATCCTCGCCTTCAGGACGCTGAAAAATCCTATAGCAAAACGGATAAGTAAGCAAAGATTGGTCAAGCAAAGATATAGCAGCACCTCACCTTCAATGGGGTTGCACATAGGAGAATATGACGCCAAACGAAGCAAGACAAGATCATCCCGCTCCGTCACCAAACCCTCCGTTTGGTTGTGGGCGGGGGCGTTGTCCAGCACCGTTTATCCCGTGAAGTGCTGCTGAAATGTTTCGGAAGCTTTTACCTTGTCACAGATCTCCCCACGAAGGCCGCGTTTTACTGCATTTTGATGCTGTCACGCTCCAAGCGGTGATGCACTAAGCCGATCTCGGTCGAGGCGGCACAAGATTTGGCCCTTTAGATGGAGGAAGGACCACAACGGCTCTATCTCCTTTCTTTGCTCGCCCCTGCGAACGCTTGCAGTAACCGTTGTAGTTAGTCTCATCGTAATAGACGATGGAGTCATCAGCATCGATGTGCTCTTGGAGCTTCACGGCAAACTGCTTTCTTTTGTCTTGTTCACTTCGTTGTTACAGGTCTTTGGCTCGATCCGAACCTTGAACAGTAACATAATAGTTGTGTTAATGCAATACATAAAAAAACACAAGAAGACATACCTGTTCTAGCGTGTAAAGCTTGCCGATCAGCTTCTTGCTGATCGTAGACGTGCAAATGGTGACGCCGAAGTCAATCCATACCATCTCCTTCACCACTTCGAGCGTATATGTGCAATTATCGTTCAGGTAGTCTTCCAGAGCAGCTTCAATCTGTGGCGTGCATTTGGTACACGAGGCTCGCGCTCCACCGCGTGGCAGCGGCTCGGCCCGGCCGCTTTCAACGATACGACGAGCCGTCGTAGGGGATATCTTGTTGTGCTTTGCGACAAGCATCCAGTTCTCCCCAATGCGGAAGGTGTCAAGAAAGCGCGTGCGCAATGCCAGTTGGTGGTGGGATCGTGGGGTTTGGCATCTTGCTATAAAGAGCCGCTGGTCGTGCAGCGGTGTAAGGGGCTCGAAGAGAAGGGGGAGCAAGGCGGAAATTGAGAAGTGAGCCGATGCCGCCGGCGTCGGGGGCCTTGTTGCGGATTTCCCGCCCAAACGGACGTGAAGTGCGGCGCCGCATTACTTCCCCTTCGTTTCGCGCCTAAATGGCCCTTGGCCGCTCGCTTCTTCATGCTCCTTCTTTCCACTTGCTCTGCGCAGAATCTACTTTGGTCTGCTTCGTAAACAACATTTGAAAATGGAACTTTTGTTGGTTACTTCAGTACTTTACGAGTTACTTCAGCCACCTTCGCTGGACTGATTTCATTTTGGACTGGCAAAGGTGTACACCCTACACACTACATTCTACACACTACACACTACACACTACACACTACACACTACACACTACACACTACACACTACACACTACACACTACACACTACACACTACACACTACACACTACACACTACACACTACACACTACACACTACACACTACACACTACACACTACACACTACACACTACACACTACACACTACACACTACACACTACACACTACACACTACACACTACACACTACACACTACACACTACACACTACACACTACACACTACACACTACACACTACACACTACACACTACACACTACACACTACACACTACACACTACACACTACACACTACACACTACACACTACACACTACACACTACACACTACACACTACACACTACACACTACACACTACACACTACACACTACACACACTACACACTACACACTACACACTACACACTACACACTACACACTACACACTATACACTACACACTATACACTACACACTACACACTACACACTACACACTACACACTACACACTACACACTACACACTACACACTACACACACACTACACACTACACACTACACACTACTTTACTCTACACACTACACACTACACACTACACACTACACACTACACACTACACACTACACAAATGGGATTACTAGGGCGGCCGAACCCACCGTGGCGATTTCTGCCATAAATTCGGGCACCCTATCCGTACCTGCTCGCCAATTAGGGTGCCCGTTACCCGTGCCTGAATCTTACGTGAACACAACGAATTCGAAAGTGGCGTGTATTGCATTTTGGTGGCTAGTGCGGTGTCTTATCTGTATCGAATCATCAAAGCAAATTGATGTTCGATTGGATTACTAGGGTATCGTCGACTAAAGAGGGCTTGAGGCAGCTCCTGCGCTTGGACAATGTGGTTCCGGCACTCGAAAAATTGCTTTCAGATACTGAACTCGAAGCTGCACGCATAAAATACATTGCGCCACCTTAGCCACCACCGGAAAGCGTTTTGAGCCTACCTCCGACCACCAGGATAACATCTCAAAGTCTTTATCGTTTTTATGTCCAACTTGAAAGCCAAATATGCGTTGAGCTCTACGTCTTCAGCGAGTTTATCACACTGTTCATCACTTTCAGAACCACTGTCATCCGACGAAACTATTCCTATTCTGGTCGGGCGCCCTCCTTGCGAAGCTAATCTCACTTCGGGTACCCATATGACAGACGGGGAGCTACCCGATCGGGCGGTAGGTTGGCACCCGAAAACGGGTGCCCGTTTCAGAGCTCTGCAATAAACTATAAACTATAAACTACACACTATATACTACAAACTATATATTACGCATTCCACACTACACACGTACACCACCATTTTTTCCCTAAAATTCCTGAAATCTGGAACACTACACCTTACACACTACAACACTGTAACATTGAACCCTAAATACCTACAATACTACAATACTGGAACTCTATAGCCTCCAACTCTACAACTCTGTTAGTTTTTCCACATCAACCTGCTTCTGCTACTTCGGATATGCATACGCTGCACATCATATAACTTGCACCATTGGGCCCTTTTAATGCTGCAACGCTGCCGCTCTGAAACTCTTTTCACCCTTGTATACTATACATATCCTCTTAATTTACAGCGTCAATTCCACACAACCCAAACCATTCACTTTCGAAATCTGTCATCTTTGCTTTGTATCACTCACTCGCTCTGTCCCTACGCATGCAACGACAGTTTAACCCTGATTTCCATACGTTAGAGCGTGGAAACTGAAAGCATGTGAAGCGACCTGGCTGTGCACCATACTACCATACTCAGCCCAAATTTAGCCGAAAACCACTGCGAAAGCACTATCGAAACACCATTTTGCCTATCTGTCACCCACTCGACCTATCCATACTCATTCACCAACTCTACCACCATATCCATCATGTGTAAAATCGTGGACACTGACCTGTCTATGCATCATACTACCATACTCAGCCCAAAGTTAGCCGAAAACCACTGCGAAAGCACTGCCGAAACACAATTTCACCACTTTTGTTTATCTGTCACCCACTCAGCCTGTCCATACGCATGCACCAATTGTACTAGCATGTTTGCGATGTGTTAGGGCGTTGCTGCCGACCGGTCTAAAACATAGGTATACAAACTTACAGTACGTAGGTATCAAAATTGACGAAGTGCACAAACGGTGAAACGGCTCGTTTCTAGCACATGAGAGTACCATCATCGTGTCCGCACTGGTCTGAAACATTTGCATACAAACTTTCAGTACGTAGGTCTCAATATTTACAAAGTGCAATGAAAGACAAAACGGCTCGTCTCTGGCACATGAGAGTACCACCATCGTTTTCGCCCTGGTCGAAAACGCAGGCATACGAACTTTC
Organism: Phytophthora constricta; assembly: GCA_011947335.1. Classification (NCBI taxonomy): domain Eukaryota; phylum Oomycota; class Peronosporomycetes; order Peronosporales; family Peronosporaceae; genus Phytophthora; species Phytophthora constricta. The sequence continues at coordinate 16,198 of JAAVTI010000390.1, forward strand.
AGTACGTAGGTCCTAATAAGGACGAAGTGCAAAGAACAGCGCAACGGCTCGTTTCTGGCACGGGAGAGTGTCACCATCGTGTTTACACTAATCAAAAACGTAGGTGTGCAAAATTCAGTACGTAGGTATCGAAATTGCCCCAAACCACGGTTCTCGTTTCCAGATTTTTGACATTCCGCCTACTTACTGTAGTGTTTCATTGTCCACAAACAACTTGTTACCTCCCATCATTTTCAGTATTTTTGCCTTTTCTTTCGACGACCTGTGTTCCTCCCGGTGCACTGCTCCGGGTCGTCTATTACCGCATGCACTGTAGAAATCTTGTAACATAAGTTCGCGAATTTAAAAATTCTGGATTTTAATCCAGAGTTGTTGTGGAGATTCTACTCCGATCGGACATACCATTATGTTGCTTGTAACTCAATACACCTTCCAGCGATATTCAGTCGTAGGCCCAGCATGGCTACATTTTAAGCCATTGGCTACTTCCATGATGGACAGTCCTGTTTAATTGTTGGAAATCTAGTCATTTCCCCACAGTATACCACATTATTTTTGGGTTCCCACATACAAGATCTCAGCGCTTTTTATGCAGCTCCATTCCGCCTTAAAAATCTAGCTAGTTATATCTTCTAGCCTCACGAATACTCTAGCTAGTTATATCTTCTAGCCTCACGAATACTCTCCGATAGCACTGACAAGCCCCCTCCCTACCACAATCCCGTAGGCTGTTGGGGTCTAATGTGGTCTCTGAGTTGTCGAGCTAAATGCTAAAGCGGTTGATTCCGCTGTAGTGTCCGATACCGTTGCAAATAGGCTTTCGACAGCGTGCAAATGACTTCTAAGTATCACCCTTCTGATCAGTGAGCGGTACAATCAACACACATAATAATTGCCCAGTGACAGACTCAGAGACAGACCATTTGAGAAAATGATACTACAATAACTGTGCTTGGCAAGACTAAACATATTGTGCGAAGTTTGTTCTTGATTAAGAGGCCAAGTGTTAACCTTTCAAATACTGCCCAAATCAGAGTTGCTTTATGGTATCTACAAGAAGCCGGCGAGAGCTCGAAGGAGATTGATATGACTTAGCCGGAGCATCAGCGTCTCTTACAAGCCACCACAAAAATGAACCCGAGCAGGACAAGTCGACAGAGAAAGTATCGAGTTCTTTGTGAAAGCATGGGACCCCAGTTGATCAGTTTGGTACTGCATCGAATCGGCGGCGTTTTGACATTGTATTTTTAAATGGCGTGTGTTCTTAGGGCTCGGGTGGGAGAAAACTCGTTCCGGTCGCCACTGACTTCTCGCTGGAGGGCATCATACAAACAAATAATATGAAGTTTTGTATCGGCCCACACTATCCTACAAATAGATTCTTGGCTCAAATCACCGATAGCTTGTTTGTGGGAAACGTGGGATTTCCCTCGATTCAACAGGCCTGTTGATGAAAGTTAACGCAGCTAGCTCTACGCAGCACTCTACGCAGTGCTTCAGCTGAGCTCTAACAATTCCGCTTTAAGTTGCGTTTAGTACCGCGCCGCTCGTTCTACGCAGTTTCACTCAATTGTGTATGGCTGGTTAAGCTGAGCTAGAACGATCCTGCTCCAGCTTCAGTAAGTCTTGATGGCTCACTCTGATCTCAGCTATAGCTTAATTCCCTGCATATTTCATACGCATGACTCACCTAACAGCGGCTTTGCGAGTTACACTGCGCTTAGTGATCCTCGCCCAACTCCTCCTCCTCGCCCTCACCCTTCGCCGTCTCCGCAGACCCATCCTAGTAATGCTTCTCAAGTGCAGCCAGATCCTCACGGGCCTCCGAGAAAGCACGCCTCTCCATACCCTCGCCGACATACCAGTGCACGAACGTACGCTTCGCGTACATCACATCGAATTTGTGGTCGATGCGAGAGAACACCTCGACGGTGGCGATCGCTGCACGCGGGCTCGATCGCCACCCGGCACCACCGTCGGCGGTTGATACGTCATACCGCACCCCAAGCCCGTCGGACACCAGTCCACGAATGGGATTGTGCGCTTCGTCTTAATAGTGGCTATGCAGCCTTCAGGACCACATCGCCGCGGTATACGAGACACGTAGTCCTGCACTTGCCGTTGCGCGGGTCGCACATGGCCACCATGGACACCGGCTGGAGCGCGCTGTTGGTCAACTCCGCCACCGATAGCTGCTTGTGGTACGCCTCCTCGGCCAAGATGACAGGCGCGTAGAGCTGAGCAAGAAGTGGACGCGCGGGTACGGCACCGAATTAGTCTGGAACTCCGTCACACCAACGGCAATGCACCATCGAAGCGCAAATTACATCACATGCACGTCAATGCACCATCGAAGCGCAATTCGAAGTTTGGAACGAAGTGGAAAATTTTGCTGGCGTTCCTCGCAGGCGTCACGCGTCATAACTATGCTACAGAATTATATCATCTTGCTTAACGTTGATGTGGACGCACCATGGATGTGAACACACCAAACACCAAATTCACCTGAATAGTCGCTTTGCAACTGCAACGGGTCAATGGGCCAAACCGACCCAAGCCGGCAACGCTGCTACGAAGTTCTTAACTCGAACAAAGTCCACCGCGACTTAAGAATTTCTGGGAGGAACGCGACATAGCCCTCTCTACGAGTACATTACGAAAAGTGCTCCCCGGACCACCCCGGGAACTGCACCACCTCAGAGACAGACGGGCAAAATATTGTATTGTCTTACTAGATATCAGGCTTCTCAAGGGCAACAAAACCCATAAAAACTAAATAGAAGGCCATTAACCCCCTCACTTTGCAACTGCAACAGAAGGCAGGGGAGGGATCGCCGCTCCAGATTAGAAAAGTAGCTGAATAGCGATGGATGGTGAAGTCCCAATGTCTTCTTGTGGCTGGCCGCTTCGGCAGCGGCAGCTGCCGCCGCCCCTCCCTGAGTTATTTTTCATGTTTGAAATCAATACTAGCACTACATAGTAGTAAATTTGCGGTGCTTGTGTAGTCTTAAATACAAGCTCCGTGTGCGGAGCACGCGGATTAAACCGCAGGAAGCGATATTGATTGGTGCTTATGCAGCTTTAAGCAGAGAACTACAATCCCAAACCCTTAAACCTATAAAGCGCCTGATGTCATAGCTGCCGTCATGGACCCTGTAACCTACTCTACCCCCAAGGGAGCTCTCGCTCGCTACGCTTCGCTCGGTAGTGGGGCCAAGCTTGCGGCAAGCGTCTTACGCGTTCGTCTAATCGCACAGTCTGCGTATTGTAGCCCTCGACAGCTTAACATAGCACAATCTGACGCTAGGTATCTGCAACTCATTCTAGCCGCATTCATTCGGCAATGTTGTTTTGGAGCGAATACACGCAGCTACTAACTACACGGAAAATCGGTAATCAGTATTATTAATACTTATACCGAAGTCAAGATTAATATGTCGTAGTACTTAGGCCCTTTTATAAAGTGAGTATTAGCAAGGATCCATCCCTGTGATTATACTTTTCCAAAAACACTATATAGCAGAGCAAACGGCTGAGGTCGCCTCCTCCTCTGTAGGTGTCATAATCAGCACCGAGGTCGAGTGTGTCTGATGTGTAGTTGTTGGGCTGTCTATAGATGTCGCAGTTCTCGCACTAGAGACGAGCACGCGTCTCGGCACCTTCCGTCGGTGTTGTCGGAGCATGTGTGGACGGCGTGATCTGTATCGACGGCACCGTGATCAGTATCGACGGCACCGTGTCGGTCTGAGCACGGAAGTATCGGTTCTGGTCTTTGTTTCGTCGGTTGTATCGTCATCGAAGGTCAGGGACTAAGAGGTAGCTGCATCCGCAACTGCATTGGTATTCTGGCCGGAGCCAGGATTACCAACCCCAAATGGTGAGCATCAGGTGTCTATGCTGACGACCCACCTCGAGATGAGGTTGAGATATCAGCCCTGCAGTCGCTGTTGATGATCCCCCAGCAGGATGAGGGCGAGTCAAGGGCGGCGCCGCTGTGTAAGCGTTGGGCACTGAAGCTCGCAGTTAGGGAGCTTTCATTCCTTCGCTTTCAATCGTTTTGCAATTTACAATCTTGGCCACGGGTCCTCGATCGCGAACGCCGGGGCCGCAGAACAATTGGTCTTCTTGGCTAACATTTCTTGTCGACGAGCGTAGTGTCCACTTTTGTGGTGGCCTTACCGGTCTGGCCCACCGATGTGTATGGTGGGGTCATGTATGCGTCGTCCGAGGCGTCCTCGTAGGTCGTAGAGGGCGTGATGGCCGCATCGCTATTGCTGTACAAGTTTTGTTTAGATCGAAGTTAGGAGCTATTAGGTTTGGCACGCATTACTGCGACCGACCAGCGGTTCACGAGACGAGGCATTTGCCACAGACAGAGCATCGATTGTGCCCGATTGTGCCTGACTGAGAGATAGCCAGTGTTAATCATCGTTGAATAAGTATGCGAAACCTGTACTATCCGGATCATTGACGCCGTGCGAATTACCCTTGAGGGCTACTAAATATGCCTGGTAGTAAAGTGTCTGCTACTACACGTCTCCGTTTCGAAACTTTATTGAAGTTGCTATGATCGTTTTAACGTGTAGTCACGACGGCGTAAAGTGGCAAAGAAAGATAACAAAGGACGGCGGAGCGGAAGATCTGTTCAAAAGAAAACTGTACCTGCTGGTACACTTAATAGAAAAATGTTACCGCTACTTACGAAACACCTCTTTTTCACACAGCTTGGATCCTGTCAATACTATCACAATATGCTGTGACGCCAAGTTGCAATGGCGTATGTAACCTGACAGGCACATCCGCAGGTAGTGGTACCTGGGGTATTGCAGCTCCTTCCTCTGAATTTTTCACTATTATCGCCGCCGCAGAACATCTCGAAAGCTAGTAGAACGTAGATTCTACAGTTGCATCTGTCCAGATGTATCCCCATATTAGTGATATATGGCGTCACTCTATAGCGTCCCACAGCGTGTGGCAGAAACGACACCACCCGCTGGGCGAGCGCTCGAACGTCTAGGGTGTAGCTGGACTTCATGGGGTCATAGTGCTTGATCTCACGTGTCTTCAAATCCACCATAACAGCACACCAATGCTTACCATGACAATTGACTGGGATTAACACACGCTCATTGGAGAGACCACTTAGTGCCTGTTTTACCACATCGTCCGACACTAAGATGGTATCATTGATCACCACGCCCCAATTGCTCGGATGAGTTATCACCACTTCAGGATTGTCTCCAAACAGCTTTGAAATTACCTCCATTAGGGATAGGCATGTAAATATAATTTGGGCATGTGCCTGATCCCACCAGAATAAGTCAAAATGGGCAAATTTGACAGCCAGGATTGGGCGTCGATTGGGCATCCATACAAAGTTAAGTATATAAGAGGTGCGCTGACTGCGCCACGAAATGTCTTCTTCATCGTCCATCAACAATTGTGCAGTCAACTGCAATTACAAGTGGATACTGCTTTTCATTTACATATGAATGCATCGTCTCACGAAGAGGTTTAACATCGCTGAAGTGTGCTGCCTTCTTGCCTTGTTCAAGCAGTTGATATTCTGCCCACTGGTTAGGATGCTGTGAGGTTAAGTGCCCTCGGCAATGCTCTGCACGAAAAGGCTTTTGGAAATGCTTCGGATTTGATGTTGGCTTTCTTTTAGCGTTTACCTTTTACTCTCGAACGTGATGCAGAATTGACACACGACAGCTTTGACGTCCCCGCTCACTTGGTCGCGCTCTGATATTTTCAGCCCAAAACCAACTTCATGATCCGTCTGGAACGGGGTTTCTGGCACGTAGTTGAACGCTTTTGTGACGTAGACGACTGCTGCATAGCTGCCTAGGGAGTGATTTCGGATGGCTTCGGCTTTTGTTTCGCCCTTAAGCTGGCAGTGGACACGCAGAGCCTGGCTGTGAGTGGCGGCCGATGCGAGAATGCAGACGGATACCACCTTCCGCTGCCCGAGGAAAACTGGGCATCCGCTAAAAATAGCATTCGGCTTAAGTGCCCGATCCTAGGGCAAATGCCCAATATATATATGCCTGGTGATAGATCACTGAGGCTGGATCTCGCTGCAAAATCTAAGGGATTCATCTGTACATTCACAAACAAGAGCTTTGAATACAACAGTATATGCATCTAGGTTGTACAGTTCTTACCTCCTTCGAGAAAAAGGTAAAGCAGTTATCTTGCCTAAAAGCTCTGTGTCTTCGCTGACTTAATACGCAGGTGGTATGTCGAGAGACAGATCTAAGGTTCTACACCACACTAGTGCTTTGTCTACAACGTTCAAGACAGCCACTGCTCGGTGCCATTTCTTCATTATGCCTAGGGTAGTCGTAGAGATTATTTCTAAGCCGGGAAGGTTCTGCCAATTCAGGAGTTTTGCTCTGGATTATACTCACCTTCTTATCAGATCTCCTGGGTAGTTCACGAGATCAAATACGTGAAATCTCTCTAGGCAACAAAAGCTGATTTGATGCGGGCTATTTTACAATAACATGTGCAATCGGTGGTTTCATCTTTGTCTTGAAGGTGAACAGCTTGAACTGCCGGATTTTTGTTGTGCCATCATTGTATGTTCCCTCATCCGAAAGAAGGTCGGGCAGAACGGCTAGACTTATCTGTTTGTCGTTTAAGTTTGAATCGTCTTTCACCATCTGCATCGATAGATTTCTCTTATCCTTCTTTACACGACCGCCTGGGTGGCAGCCACATCGAATTGTGCAATATCCAGCTCTGTGCCACAAACTGAGCTTAATGTTTCCAACCCATCGTTAATGTTGAGCTCGCTACCCGTTGCAACTTCCGTGAGTACAGGTTCTGTAGTGCTGTATAGATCAGATGCGTGTGGAAGCTCATCACGGCTACATCGCGTGCTCAGCACCTCTTTGATTAAATCAAACTTGTTTGCCTTGAACAGTACCGCGCCCAGGGTCAACGCCTTCAGGCAAGCCTTACTCATTAATACATAATGTGCTTATATCGCTACTTGTTGAAGTCGTAATGTTGCCGGCCTCGCGGAACTTTATATGAGAATCCCAGGGGGCTCTAAGCTGCAGCAAAATTGCGCCGACAGCAACCGATTTAACCGGAGCTTCAATGCAACACCGTTGTTCATGCATAGAGACTAGGAGCCATCTTGGATGCAGCAGTTGGGTTGGAATAACTGTCTCCATTTAAGCTGTCGTCGAATGTAGAACACGTGACGACACGTCAACAATCGAGAACTCATAAGCTGAAAGGAACACTCCCAGGTTGACTTGGTAACGTATACTCCACGCTGGGCTCATCCAAACTTCTTTCTTCTAGCGACACATTTTTGGGTGAATATCATGCCAGCGAATGCTTCATAGTAGGTGTACGATGCTGGGCCGGTAGCGTACGTGTACTACCCGTGAATTAGTGAGCACACATGCTGGCTCACCCGACTCGCAACGAGACTCATCTCACGATCGTAGCCCTCGTCATTACAAAATTTAATCTTCGTAGTTTGCTCTTAAAACAATTGCTCGGCGCGCGACTGATAGAACATGATATTGCTAGGCATTCATCTAACCCCATGAATGGGTTTAGAACCTCCTTCATTTGCTTCCAGGACGAGTCTAGGCGGTTATTCGTATAATTGCCCAATGTCACTGCATTATGTGTTGTGTAAGAGCACCACAACTCCCTGCAACTGTCCCAGTTCTTCGTGAAATAGAGCTAAAAAGGATGCGAAAAATAGAAACTCCGTCTGCGCCCGACTCAACGCCCTAGTCATTGCCTGCACTAAATGCGCCAAACTCATTGCCTGCACCGACTTCGCCCGTCTCAACGCCCGACTCATTGCCTGCACCGACTGCGCCGGACTCATTGCCTGCATCAACTGCGCCCGAGGCATTGTCTGCACCGACAGAGCCAGACTCAGCCCCTGATTTGATATCTGAATCGTTGTATTCATGTTGACCACGGCCACATGACATCCCAGATCCAACTGATGTCAGATGCATCATGTAACGGCCATGCTTCTCATACTCACTCTCGCTTCTAGCGTAAACCAATATACTCATCACGGCGCGTAGCTGATTCTTCTGTCATGATGAAAATGCATGGTCTGCTGACGCAATCTCGTCCCGCAAATACTTGACAGCGTAGAATTGGCAAAACAAAATTCGCACGTGTAAAGCCGCCTTCAAAACTTTGATCTCAGTAAAATCCTTGTCTACGACCACGCACTGTATCTTGGACTACGACTGGTTGTTTTTCTTGAATTATTCCACCGCCGTCAAAAGTGTGTCACTGCGCTCATTCTGTAGGACGGCGTGTTGCACGTACTGGCCCTTCCGAAGATATTATGAGCCAGAAAGGAAAAAACTTCGTACTTCGATCCATTCGTGCCGTGGGTAGCATCAATCAGCAAGCCTTCTGGAAACCTGTCGAACAACGCTGCCATATATTTAGTCTGCAATGTGATACATGTTGCAATTCTCTATAACCATATACAAAATAAACGTTTGTAATGTCAAACCGCAGTGAGGCTGTGCATGCTCAAAACAATAAACTCAAACCTTTCTGCTGGACAAGTCAACGAAGATACGTCCAATGTTGCCGAGAACAACGCAAAACTCGGTCATCCATTTTTTAGACGCTGTGCACGGGTTGTCGGACCATTTTCACGCGTTTTGGGAGAGCGAATGAGGTTTTGGACATCTCTGGGGGACGGATTACTGTCAATATGCTCGACGATATACTTGGTAATGTTTTTCGTCTTCGCCCCTGCTTTTCGAAGCACGTCAACCGTATTCAGAGCAGCCGCATCCACAGAAAGTCGGTTGCCAGAGTACTGTTTGCAAATACGCTGTCCTAAGCGGTGAATGTGGTGTAGAATTGCCTTTGTGACGCATACAGCGAACGTCTGGGGCGGGGCGACACGTTAACCAAACGAACACAGGCGTTAATATGTACAAAGAGGTGGATTTAGCACTGAAACAACAAGGCCGGCCACTACCACCGACCTCAACCATCTGCAACCACCTACGACCGACTGGCACCGACTCACACCAACTCACACCGACTCACACTACACAATTGGTACTGACCTGGGCCTTGCAATTGGTGGGCCGGGTTTATTGCCGTGGACGCTTACCTTTACCACGGTTCTTGTACGTCCCACCACGCGTACAAATTAGCGTCTTAGTGAGGTCTCTCCACTCATCTGGGATTAACGCAGAAATTGTATTCGGAGCACTGCGAATCTTCTTGTTCCGCTCGGCAACGCTTTTGCTGGATCGACCCCGAAACACCTACGAATATAGCTATGTTAATGTATGCCTCACCCACGTAACGGTCTTAGAGCGCATGCGGTATTCTTACCTGGAACGTTCGCTCCCCGTAGTCCGCCACGTACTCGTGGAATGCCTTATACGTCTCGAACTGGGTCTGCTCTAGATCTGGTCAGTCCAAGTGACAGTCTTCCTCGGTGCTGCGGTCGTCACTAGACCTCCCAGTGATCCCGGCGGGTTCACTCTGACTGGAACTGTCTAGGCGCCAGCTGACGTCTCTGGACTTTGCAGACTCCACGGACTCGACCCCCCAGCTGACTTCCGATTCTCTGCCGTCGTCGTTTGGGTCGGGAAGGGGGCGTTTTCTCGTCTGCGGGGACGATGCAACCACTCCACACTAGCGTCGGCGTTTGTCACTCTTCGCGCGCAATTTAAAAATGAGTGGTCTGACAAGCATTGTATACAGGACGTATAATAAATCTAACCGGACGGAAGGAGCTGGGGTGCGGAACGCTCATATTTTGCTTCGGTACTACTCTCTAGTCGGTCGCAATAATCACTCTCATTAAATTTGGAAGAGGAGACGCTGGAGCGATGTTGCCATGAAGAGGTCTATCCTATAACGGGTCTCCGGCGGGGACATTGTTGTAGAATCTCCCAGTAGAAATGAGCGAAATACGGCCTGGATCATCACTTGACTCGCGGACTGCTTCTAGAGACGGGATTGTTGCTACTATAAAATGGGCAGTATGAAAACGTATTAGATCTAGAACAAATCCAAACCGCGTATAAAATACCTGTAATGCAAATGTTGTTCATAAGAAACATATTATTAGTATTTATGCCATCAATATTAATATGTAAATAGTAAGACCGAGTAATACAATAGACAACACTCGCAAAGGTATGTCTTAGCGTATGATGCGCGGTTTTGCATAAGTTAGCTTCAAACGCGAACGAGCAAATTTTCAAATAAAAGGTGGTTATATATCACATTACAACTGTTATTTGTAAACACGTTGCATCTTGGAACAAATCCCTGACCTGACAGGATAAGTACGATCCTATGAAACTACATTTGCGCCTCAAAATTCAATCTCACAGGATATTTGCATCATTCTCGGTGAGGTAACATGTAGGGGACACGGAGTCGGATGCCTCTTCCTCCATATGAGCGACATGAGGGACCGAGACAAGGTTCGCCCTACCACTGGTGGTTAAGATGATCGACCGCTAGGGGATGGCGGTCCTTGGCATTTAATCATATATGTAAGTTGGGTAATTCCTCTGATCCTTTACTATGGAGCACCGTGCACACTTTTTTAGTAGACTGGCTGCATGGTGTAACGGTATTCCGGCCCTACCATTCGCTAAAATGTGAAACCAGTCTTGCTATTGGCTGGCGCGACTTGCCCTTTTTGCATATTCCACACTTTTACTGGGAGGTGGTACTTGGTACCATGTGGGCGGGCGGTGGTACATGGTACCATGTATAGTATCAACACAGTTTTGTGTCACAGCAAATCCAGTTAATGATATCTGTAATCTAATCCAAAGTGACCAAAACTGGATTTACTGCTACAGCTGCAAGTTTAGTTGATTGTTCTGAGCAGTTTCGACGCAATGCATCCCCCACAGCGCTGTTTCAGGCTACAAAAGGTTTGTGCTGCAGCAAACTAAGACAGATTCAAGCATTTTTCAAATCTCAACGCGGTCGCAGCGTTTGCTTCTGGACCACATCTATTTAGGGGATGGGTCCTACGTGTTACTGCCTGCAACTGATGATTTGCTGCATATGCAATAATTTAAACTGCACGTGTTGACCTCAGACAACAACTTGGTATATTTACGTAAGCAATTACGACAAGGTTAATCAGGTGGGTTTGTGCAGTTTAGCGGAAACTCTCAGTTTTCATTTTGCCGTCTGCTACTATGGCCATTAGACCTCGCGACACCAACTTCACGACGCGCCTGGCCGTTGATGCCTCTGATTGCCGGGTAATAGTGAAAGCTCTCACGAAGGTTAACGAACACCTCATCAGCAATAGCACTACATTGATGGCGTACACTTCGCTTCCGCAACTGTCGGAAATTTGACGACATTGTCGACCCTCAAGCTTCGACGAGACATCACAATCGTCTGTTTGACAATGAACTTGGATATGGTACTGAAGAACTGAACCAAGTTCTGAGTACGATTCCCGACCTGAACAATTACCAGAGGCGTGCTTTCGACGCTGTGATGGCTAAGGTCACTCAGCTCGCCTCCCCTACCATGACATCTCAAACTTCAGTTAGCCTTTTCGTCTTGGATGGTCCAGGTGGAACTGGAAAATCGTTTCTTCTGGAAGCTAATCTAGCATCGGCGCGCCACTTGGAGAAACTTGCAATCGCCGTTGCTGGCAGTGGCATTGCCGCAACTATACTTACAGGTGGAATAAACCGCTCGTTCCACATTAAAGCTCCCCCTTGTTTCAGAAGAAACATCCACATGCAATATCTCCCAACAATCGGCTTCAGCAGAATTACTTAGGACGGTCACTTTGATTGTGTGGGACGAAGCTTCTATGACCTATCGGTTTCAGTTCGAGGCTCTCGATCGCACCCTACAAAGGCTTCAGGGCAACAACGTGCCTTTTGGTGGTGTAATTATGCTTCTTTCCGGAGACTTTCGCCAAACGCTGCCGGTAATTAAAAAGCTGGGCCAACCGAGGTGATAGCTGCTTCTGTGAAAAAATAGTCACATTAGGCTGACTTCACAACCCTTAAACTTACGACGAACATGAGGGTGCACCAGGCGAGGGATCCTCACACCGCTGATGAAACTCGGGCTTTTGCAGATTTCTTGCTGGAGATCGGCGATGGTCAGCACGAGATTTCAACTGAGCTGGGGACTGATTTCGTTAGATTGCCAAGTGATATGCTGCTATACGTGGGCTCCCAACCTGAGTCTGAAAGGTCGGGCGAAGAAGCAGAACTGCGACAGCACAAATTGCTGATCCACCATGTCTATGGTGATCTATCCTCCCAAACCAACTTACCTAGCGAGTTCTTCGCGGACCGCGTCATATTGGCTAAATATACAGGACGTCACTAAAGTCAATGATATGATCTTGGATGAGTTTCCCGGAGAGGTTCAAGAGTACACGTCAGTCGACAGCATAGAAGGATCTGACGAACTGGAAAGAGACTTACGCAACGGCCTCTATCCACCTGAGTTTCTACATTGAATGCCGCCCCACAAATTACGGTAGAAAGAGGGTACCCCGGTCACGTTGATGCGGCGCTTTAACACCCAAGATGGGCTCTGCAATGGAACGCGCCTGCGAGTTACCCGATGAGATGTTACTGCTTAGAAGCTATCCACATGACTGGGCAGCGTGTTGGCCAGCGAGTGTTAATACCGCGCATTACTTTTATTAGCAAGGACTCCGGCTTGCCGTTCGAACTAAGAAGGAAACAGTTTCCTCTCCAAGTGGCGTTTGCAATGACGATCAACAAGTCCCAAGGCCAATCGATCCACCATGTTGGCCTTTACGTCCCGGAGACTGTGTTTTCACACGGCCAACTATATGTGTGTCTCTCTCTCTCGTGACCTCGCGCAGAAACATTAATATCCTTCTTCGTGATCAAGTAGAGCTTAAAAACGCAGGTATCTACACGAAGAATATTGTTGACCGGAAATTGTAGGATAATGTCAGAATGACAGAACAACTTCCTATACATTTGTATTTTTTCTTCATTTAAATTTGTGTACTTTCTTCCCGTCGAGCGAAGCGAAGCGGTTACCTTCTAGAACATACCCTTCGTTACTCAGCTTAACGATGCGCAAAGAGCCCCGCTCAGCGGGGCTCCACTCGGCTTGTTTGTTGATAAATGTGTGTAGGCCTTAGCGTGTGTTGCCCCAAGCGACGTCAAAGTCACTGGCTGACATTTCAAACAAATATAGTATTTTATAGATATAGACGTATCTCACATGATTAAGATAGAGATATTTTCAAATGATTTGATCTTTTGAGAATTTCTGACTTGTGCTGATGCAGGTTACCTGCATTCAATATAACAGAGTTAGGTCCGTAAAAATACCGTCGCTTAGAGTAACTAGGGCTACGCGTAGGCTGAGATAGCGGATCCAAGAAATATGTTGTTAGAGATCGAAAGTGTTTTGCTCCACGATAACAGCATTCTGATATGTAGCGGATCTGCGCGCAGTTAAGCATAATACCATACTATCTCGTGGTCAGAGGAGTGAACGACTGTCCAGGAGCCAGAGTACTGTACCAGCCGCGCGGTTGATCGGCGCGAACGAGTGCAGGTTCATATAGAAGTTCGGATCCCACGCCAATTGAAGCCGTTCTAAGGCCATTGTATGAAGCGAGGACGTCGTCTTTGATAACCACAACAGCACCTTCGGAGATGTCTTCGCTGTCATGAACGAGCTGGCCCACGTAGTACACACCATCTTTAAATTCAGAATCGTCGACCAATAAGAGTTCTCGTTTCTCCACTGTCTTCCCCTTCCTAGTGGCAATGCGCTTGAGAGAACCCGAGCCATGTACAACGGCAATTGTAGTTGCTGTAGACCCTTCAGTCAGTGCCGCGATATCGGAAAGGAGGACCGTGGAAATTTGGGGATCGATCAACAGCGGTTTGAGAGCGAGGTGAATATCAGAACCCGACCCAAAAGAGATCTCTATACCAGTTTTTGATGCGAGCGCACGCTTGATGCGTCCGCCAGCGAAGTAACAGGTATTTCCAGGGACAATCACGTCATGATAGCTGTCGATGCTGTCATTAAAAGAGTAACCCGGGTTCAGCCATGGAGGGAATCTGCAACAAAAACTTCGAGCAACGTGCCAGCGTTTTGCCAGGTTTTCCATTGCCACACCGGATTTCTCGCGACAAGACGCGCGATGAAGGCTTCCTCACAGGGAACACAGCGAAGCACTTCTCCACGGTTTCAACGGGAGCAGATAGAACGCGTTCTCGGTGGAAGATCGCAATCGTCCGTGTCAGGAGAGTCTTTTATCCGAGTCTATGGGAGAGATGGATGATATGTCTCGCCCGGCCGTAGTCCGCACATCAGACTACTCCCCATACGACTCCTACCGCAGCAAGCACACAAGCACACGCAAAATTAGTCTCCATGAAGCCTGCTTTAACAAACGGCATGTAACGCAGAGCTGTACCTACCTCTGACTTCGCTGGAGCAGACGAGGTGGGCGGCGTGGGCGACGCAGGCAGCGCTGGTGGTAACGACGGGGGCGGGAGACGTGGGCGCTGACATATCTCAACTGCGAATGGGAGGTGACGCGGCGGCAGCGGTGGGCGGCTTTCAAAATGAAAGATGTGAGTGATCCGTCAAATACCGATACCGCGCCAATACCAATATTGAGTTTTAGTAAACGTGATATGGACATTATACGGAGAATTAATGAATTTTACGCGGACGTAGCTATAAAATATATAACGAATACTTTACATCCTAGACGATACACGGATCGCGACCCGGGCAATACTGTACATGAATCCGCCGACGCCTGGACTGTAGCATTTTCGTTTTAGAAACATAGACTGTCTATTCGTCGAGAATGGACATCTCGTGCCAGCACGACGAACTCACTCCGCTAAAACACTCCACAGCCGTCAGGTCTCAGTCCACAGATATGGTCTAAATGGGTAGGTTTGCATGACCAGCTGACAGGAACTCTGAAAACGGACAGCGGTACAAGGACAGTCCACAGGGTCACGGACTTTTCCAACAACGTGGGAATCCTAGAGATTGGCGGTTTAAGCAAATGGGCTGCATCGTCTGGTACAAAACCAGCGCATCCTCCATCCTCCAAAGTCAAACAGTCTACCGACCAAATCACCCCGCAGCAGGCGCAGACAGAGCGAGTGAGATCGACGGCCCATGCAACGTCAGGAAGCACTGTGAGAAAATCGCTTCAGACTGGTGAGTTAGCGCGTGACTATCTACCTATGATGATGTGTCGGCCGCGAGCTAACTCTCGATTTTGATGGAGCTGTAGCGCGTGGCGTGCTAACCGAGCGACGCCAGCCTACGTTAAGGGAGCTGTGGACGACAGGAAGAGCATTCAGCTGGATCCCGCAAGCGGTTAAGGTGTGATACAGTATACTGCTACGGGTGGAGTGCTGGAAGCGAGGCTACTCGTGTTTTGGAAGTAGCTGCGGCACTACAACAGCTTAAATCGAGACGGCAAGTTGAATTGACGGCTGTGGTGATTTGTGCAGGATTCTGCCACTCAAACACGCAAGCAGGTCAGTTCAGTTCCATGCTCCTTAAAGCGCTAGCTTGCTAAGTTAATGGGGCAACCCGCGTGAGTTCGCATGTCACAGCTGTCGTTTTTCCTTTGCTTCTCGCCCCTGTCTGGCTCTGACTTTGGCTCAGGCTTCGGGGCTGTGGTCAAGCGCGCCGGCGACAATACTGCGGGGTAGGTCTAATGCACTTGCTTACGTGTAGTAGTACATATCTCTAAACATCAATACAAAACCCAAAACGATTTGATTCACATGCATATAATCTCTCTTCCACTATGAAACGCCTTGACGCGCCACCGGCGCTCTCAATTCTTGCTAAGACGAGATCTCTTGGATAAGCATGAGTCTGCCTCACACTTGCAATTAAACCGCAGCCCATCGACGTAGCACACGGTTAATTCAGGTTGCATGCAATTGGACTGATTGTCACAACGGTAACGCGCACTTCCGCCAAATATTTTACCTCACGAAACTCACAGTTGGCTTTGCATGCATGATTCAGGAAGCGGAAAATACTCCCTGTAGTCTTCAGCTCGATATACACGAATTCACCACCTCGTGTCCTTGTAGAGAGCAACATGGAGAACCCGCTATTTAGTTTCAGTGGCGCATGGTCCTCCTCACTGAGCTTGACACCCCGAATGCTTTGAAGATCTCCAGCATACTCTCCTACCACTAACCCAATATCAATAGTAGTAGTTGTAAGCACATCAATATCAGCCAGCGGGGAGAGGAAAAGCTTCAGATCAGGAGGCTCCTCCAGCGAGTTGCTGCAACTGCCCTTGAAAGGACAGTTTTCCGTGGTGCAGTACACATCCGTGTATGAGTTCCAGCAAATGTCTACAAAACAGTCACCTTCACATTGACACAACCCGACATTTCCCTGGTTCCTGAACCCGATTGTGCTAAGTATCTTCGAGTGCTAAATGCGATTAACACTAGTCGGCTAGTCAACATCCACTTGCTGACACGTAGGAGATTTCTCCTCCACTCTATCATCGTTGCTCGTCCTCGGATCCCTCGCCTTTGCACCCATCTCATGGATCTGAGCACCGCTTTCTCCGTCGTTTTGCTCCAGTCTACACCGCTCCAGTACTTTGGGGCGTTGTTTCGCATGCCTGACTTTCAGAGCAGCTTAAACATGCGGTAAAACCACGAATTGACGTAGGAACACCGACTGTGATGTCGAAGCATGCCACGCATGCTTTGTGTCTCGATCAGGCTTACACATACGCTGGTGTATCTTCTTCTTTGAGCATCGAATCCACCCGCCCTTAGCTTTCGGGCTCGCTCGGTGGTGACGTTTCCAGCGAGCATTGACTGTAGGAACTCCTCAAACTCGTCAATGCGAGCAGCAGTGGGTCCTACACCATCCTCGAGCTCTGATTGTGGAACGCATGGTGACGGTGTCGTGCACTTCTCAACAGCGTCAGTCGTGTGTTGATCACCACCCTCCGTAATACCACTACTGCAACCTCTGGCTTTACTGCTGACATTAATCTTCTCCTCGACATGGAATCCTTGCCTACCGTACGACGGGAACTCCACTGCTGTAAAGTTAATTCTACGGTGCTGCGCGGATTTTGATTCAACCTGCTAGCTCTAGTTTTTCTGGCAACGTTGCCGTCCTGCAACTGAAATGTACGTAACTCCATCGCAGCTCATCCAATGTCATCTTGCGCAAAATCATATCCGTCGGAAGAAGCTCGTCTCTATCGATCCTAAGCGGGAATTTACCTTGAGTTGAATCCACAAAATTAAGACGACAGCGGTTCGATATCCACGCGTGTCTCGAACCAGGGAATGCTCGCGAGTAGTACTCGATATTATCCACCGCCTGAAGTGATGATGGCGGTAAATCCGCAAAAGCCAGCCCCACCATTTCTACTATTGAAAGTCCTACATCGTCAAAGCTATATCATTATAGACAAATAAATCAATCAAACAGCGCAAAAGAACTAGGCTCATACAACCGAACTGACCTGCTTGCGGTTTTGAGTGGCAGACGCCAGCACAAACCACCACATCCGTCAATGCGACTCGCTGTCTTGAATCCAATGTTGCAATGTCAAAGCTACTTCAAAACACGAGTTAGCTCGCTATCATCACCCCACACGTAGCAGCAACTGTATCCCTATTTGCCAGCCTGCCCGTCCCAGCCGAACGCTCTTTCTGTCATCCGCACCGCCGCTAACGTAGGCTGTCGTCACTCGATCCGCACGCCAGCTACTACAGCTCCATCAAAATCAAGAGCTATCCCGCAGCTGACACATCATCATAAGTAGATATGTAAGCACTAACTCACCAGCCTGAGGCGATTTACCGCCGATGTTTCTTGACGTTGCTGGGGCCGTCGAAGTGGCTGGCGTCGCTCAATGCATCATGTCAGAGGCTACTGGCTCCACCAATTTCGATAGTTAACTCACAGTCGATACATCAGCAGAAGCATACACGCACGCACTATCGCGCCAGCCTGAGGAGATTCACTGCCAGATCTTTCGGCCGTTGCTGGTGCCGTCGATCCCCTCGCTCTGGCTGCTCCTACTGCGGTGTGAGTTGCTCGGTTGATGTATGTTTCTGGTTTGTACCGCAAATGGAAACCTCCCGCAGAGTGGTTCTCTCTCCCACACATCAACGTCTGTCTTTAACCTTGTCGTGACCTTCTTTGACACACACGCCCTGCAGTGCTAACCCTGTCGTCCAAATACTGTCTGATTTTCACGGTTCCTGTGGATTAAGCTAAACAATCTGTCATTTTTTATATTTCCTGGATGTTGAGCTTGCTTGGGGTATACGATGGACCAGGAGGACAGATTTGAGGCTCTAGTATCTGGTATCGATGTCAGGCTGACAATGTCAAGCCGACAACGTCGGCTTGACATCGAACCAACAGTAACACAAACGGTTGCTCTTAAAGCGGAGAAGAGAATTCGTCGTAGACTGCGCACCCTGGAAGGTCCATTGCAAGTGAGACAGTTCGATCTGGTATTTAGTACGCTGGCTGCTCACACATCCAAAAGGAATCCACACTGAAAACAAGTGCCTAATCCAAGGGCACCATACATTTTTATCACTGAAGCCTCATCTGACGGCCAGGAGGGAACCTAGTCTAGGCCAACTAGTATTCTAGGCACTAATGCCTAATCTGTATGGGCCTAAACCCGGGTGAGGGACGCGTAAATGACGCGGGCTCCAAAGCATCGCAGCAAGTCTTGAAAGAAGCGGAAAATGCGGAGCCGGGCCCCGGGATTTTGCTTCTGATCCCGCCTAGTGCTGGCAAACGCATTATTTACACATACCAAATAGCGGGGAACACCGGGTTTGGACTGGTTTGACCCATGTGCTGTTTTGACGCACAGCGACCAACCGTTCTGCATACACAACATTACTTTGTGGATAGTTTAGGTCGTGTTCGCGATGCCTAGATAACGACGTTTTGGGGGATGATGACGTTTTCAGCGATATACGGTATCGCAAACACGGAAAAATCGGAATGACATTATCGCCGCGGAACGTCGTTATCTCCTTCTTTTGAAAAACAAGCTTGCACTTGTTTTCCACTGTAACCGACACTATCAAATCTAATGTTCTAATTTAATATATTCTTAATTCGAGTGGTTCCTCTTTGAAATATTGACAAACACCATCGCTTTCCCGTCTTTTTCTTAGCGCCGTTCGCGCTCAGACCGAGCCAATGTACCGACCCCGTGGTCCCAATGCGCCCGATACGTCGTATTACACGTCGAACATTGCTGGCGGGTTTTTGGTGTGGATTTTGCTGGTTCTACATAAACCGTGGTTGAACCAGGTGGAAAACCCAAAAGAACCAGGTGCATCTGGTCCATGGCTGGTTAATGGCTGATTATTCGCCAGACTAGATGGATAAGGTGACAATTAGAGCACTTCTTCAAGCAAAGCCGTCTGGTTCTTGGGCTGGTCGCCAACTTCCCGCCTGAAGGTCACCTTGATGCTCGAGTTTCTTCTGATCTGCGGGGTATCGACTGATATTGTACCAGTGCTGGCTTTCCCCTAGTGGTGCGGTGGTTGCCTACCGTCCAAGAAAGTCTTACAGTCTCATAAACCATGCTTCTACGAGCAGCACAAGACCCCAGCACGAGACCCAAAATGTAGCGGCGCAGCCATGGGGCAACTTTCGAGCGACGAGCGCTTGGAATTCATTAACCTAAAGATCGATTGCGGCAACGGTCGAAAATGGCACATCTGCAAGCATTGCAGTAAAGCCTACAAGGATTCGAAACATCCGGGCACGATGTACGCCCTTTCGGAGCCAGAACATATCAAAGAAAGGATCGAGAACTTAAAGAGACATGCAAACACTTCATTGCATATGCTCAAGCTTGCAACACTACCGACGCTTCACCGAGTACTTCCGCCTGTGAAAGCTGTCAGAGCAGGAAGGCTCGACCCAAGCGTTTGCGCTTCGTCGATGACGACCTTCAGACGCCAAACAATTCAAAATGACAACGGCTTATCAACGCCTATTACATTTTACATTGATGGCTCTAAGAAGGCAGAGCAAATGGTTCTAGAGAAATGCATCCTCGAGTTCCAGGCTGCCCACAATCTTCCTGTAAGTTTTGTCGAGGACAAGACGACCGCTCACCTACTTCGCCAAGCACACAAGATGAAATGTGATGAAATTTGACTGCCAAGGCGCAAGAAATTGGGAGGAGCCATATAGATGCGCACGCAGTGAATAGCGGGAACAACGACAGCTCAGCTCTTCGTCAGTGTCAAACAGAGTCTCAAGGACGCGTTAACTTCTTGTCCGATGTATGGCAGAATATTTCCCGAGCACACATGTTAGACTGTCAACTGGTGTTGTACGGCTGCAAGCTGATCTACGGTCTCTTTCTCCACGGGCTCACGTCATGATGGTGTTGCTATTCCTGAGCAAATGGAGGGCGTGATAATTAAGATAAAAGCGGAGGGATGGAAGCTCGGCGCCGTGGTGACCGATAACGCTGGACAGTGTGGTCGTGCTCGACGGATTTTGACTCTTCGGTGGCCAGAGATCGACTTCGTGATTTGTTTCGCTCATGATCTTAATAGCTTGGTGAAAGCAGTGCATACCGGTAAGTCTGACTACGCAAAGGTTATCTAGGAAGCATCTGATGCTGTGATTGCCCTGAATCAGTCCTCAGCCAAATGGCTACCTGAGGCCAAAGTGTGTATGATGGATACCTATGGCTACACACTTAACATCAGGCAGCTATGTGAAACGCAGTGGAACAGTATACATGGGTGCTTTGCCTCGGTGCTGCGTGTTTGCAGTGCACTGGAGACGTTGGAGCTCCAATTTCGAAAAGATGACACTTTTTGCACGTGTTTTTGTAAAGCGGTCGTATTGGGAGTCGCTAATAAATGACGCTGAAGAGGTCGTGCGTAATCTAGCGTATGCATCTCTCAAGTTGCTGCGCGATGCAAACACGATGGCAGATGTTGTTGGTTGTTATCTCGATATTTTTAGGGGTTCAAGGCGGCCTTACGGTACTCAGAGTCTCATCGGTGAAGTGGAGAAGCGATGGCGTCAGTGTGTAACGGGGTTACACGAAGGTTGCTTCGCGTGTGGTACACACGACGGGCAACCTCTTGCGGATAGCCATCCGATGGTAGCTGGTACCCATTGGCCTCACAGCCACTCATTCACCTTTCACTGGAGCTAACTAGCTATAGTTAGACTCATACATTTACACCAGGTACAGGCTAGCCGCTTTAAGAATTCAATTGAGTTCATATTTTGCAGTAAATTGTGTTGGCCTTTGTATAAGGAACGCTGACTCTGCGAGTCCTAACTAACGGGACCGTACTAGGTTCTTGTATAGAACCTGAGGCTGGAAACCTGGAACTCAGACTCGGGAGTCCTACGTCTTCCTCTGTGCCGTGCACAGCTAAGCAGCCCCGCTGCACAGCGTGAGCAACCGCTAAAGCTTTTGGCTCTCTTCTTGCATCCAGCTCACAAGGAAGCTGGCAAAGAGTTCTTGAACCAGACCCCTCTAACTACTACCAGTTCTCTTTGCCGCGTTGGAATGTACTACTTTAAACGTTTTAATATTGGAGAGCCCGATTCTGGATTGCTAGTCTTTGGAGCCGATTTCAGAAGGAGACAAACATCCATTTCCAGAATACAACGATTGTCTGTTCCCGCAAGAAAAAACTCTTTCTGGACTGCGCGGGCAGAAAGTTACACTCGCGAAGCTGTCGAACATTTCGAGATCGCCGTCAGTTCAACCAGGTAAATGTCAGTCACGCTTGTCCCAAGCAATTACATTATCTGCTAATTTACCTGTGTGTGCTTGGTACTTTGTTGATAGTATGGCATTTCGCTAGCCCGCAGCCTTTTCAACACAGAAGGTAAAAAACAGAGATAGTGTTACCACCGTTGACTAATTCGCTTGGTTAATATGACGACGCACTTGACTTGTTCCTATCTGCTTGCTATCCGTCACCTTCTGCTACTCAATGCGTTGTGCTACAGTATAACTATCATACTAGTAGTAGTAGTAGTAGAGATGGTATCAACAAGGTGTAGAAGGAGAACGAGCACAAGGCATCGCTGCGGCGGCCCAGCAGCTCGGACGTCAGTCGCAAGCGCGTGCCTGCGCCTCCAATTGCACTCGAAGCTGCCGCTTAAGATGTCCATGATGTCGTTTGTCAGTTTGGCAGTCATGTTACCCATAGAGACCGTCGGCTGAATGTAGTCCTACAACCCTTTCTGAGCAGCAACGTCGAGAAGGGCACGCGACGGCCGTTGCATGGCAAGATCCTCAAGTCACTTGCCCGCTCGGCATCGCTGCGTGCCTGCTGCAGCGCATAGTTCTCTCTGACATGTCGAAGCTGTCGTTATCATTCCCGTCGCACTCGCCGCTCCACCAGCGGCTGCAAGCACCACCTCACGGCGCCGCTGTGTCCACTCTTAAGCTCGCTGTTGATCTCGTGGCTGTCGTTGGGCGGCTTCAACGGGTACCGATTCTGTACTTGCAGGCAGTCGCTACATTTTCTACAGGAAGAAGACGCTCTCGCTTATTTCTTGCGTGCCTACAGAGTAGATGGTGGCTTGCGACTGCTGCTTTCGCTCGCTGGGCAGCGCTGGGTTGATACAAAGGAGGCCTCAGGCTCGAGGTCGACTGAGCACAAAATGGCAATTGCGGTGTACACTAGTTCCAAAACCACATACAACCGGTATGGCCAGGTGGTAAAACCAATGAACATGGTGCTTTGGTCGAACTGGTTTTTACAACCACTCGTTTGTCCAACACACTTTACGTCCCAGTCGGGCGGCTTCAGGAGACGGTTTGTATTCTAAGAAAAACCTTTAAGCAAGTAGAACTAATTATACACATTTATTTTGTTGTTCCCTGCGTAAACAGTGCGTGCTAGGTGGGTTTTAGGCACCCACACGACAGGAACTCACGTTGGTCCAATGTGTCTCTGTTTCGAGGAAAAAATATTCTTCGGAAATGACGTCAACTTTTGCGAGCACGCAAACCAAAATCATGTTCTCGACTTTGCTGACAAAATGAGAACCCTGCATTCGATTCCGCAGCAAAGCTTCATTTTAAACTAGATGTCCATTAGATGCTGCTGGAAAAGGGGCTGTCTTTGCAATGCGGTATTCGCATTTTGGACTCGCCCATCGGCAGTCACGGTTGTTATTAGTGCGAGTACAGTGTGGTTCATGTCCAAATTCACTCTGTTCACGCTGACGGCGACGTTCCGTTCGGTGGGATGTTTTATTACGAAAAAATGTGTCTCGTGAATGGTATTGATGGAGTTGTAGCCTCACCCGATAGTACTGCCCCTCGAATGGTCGCGCGTCGCGAAGCTCTTTCATCGCGTCGTCTTCTGTCGTCAGCTTTGCGATTGGGTTTTTGTGCAAGCTTGATCGGAATTCTTGTGCTTTTCCAGATAGCCCATGCGGTAAGTCAGCCAATCGCCATATTTGAGACGGTCAAGCTTGCAGTGATACTCACCAAGTTCCGCGACTTGCGTTCCAGTGTCGCTGTCATCTTCGGTTTCATACGAACTATCACTTGAGATAGCTGCTTCGGCCTCGTTATCAGATAATATGTGTTCAGCTTTATGGTGTGTGGTGTCTTCATTGGCATCTGAATCGACTTCTTCATCAGATGTCGATCAGATGCATTTCCTCTGCAGTAGTTTCGTCTTGCCATCCATTGTAGTGTTGGGTGGTTGCAATGCCTTGCAGAAAACAAAAATGATTGTTCTGCTTACGTGATTCATAACGTTGGGTGTTGAAAGTTTTGAGTATCGCGTTGGAATGGCAGGGGGTACAGATGACCCCTCATTAGCAATCCCCAGACTTGGAATACCCGCTCAAATAGAATAAAATGTCGGTTCCCGATGACCAAGTGGTGTACAAAACTAAGTAATTATTACTAACCCCTCTGACGTAATATGGAATAAAAATTCGACAAATATTCCTACAAAGAGTTTTTAACTATAGAAAAGTCACCTTTGTCCAGGTCGATCTGTGCATTGACACCGGCGTTTCCATCCTTGTGTATTCCAACTCCTCTCGGAATACTCGCTGAATTTCACGAAACCAGCTCACAGATCCGTCCGTCACTCCTACAGTATTAACACAAACTAAAACATTGTCTATCCATTTTAGAGAGCATGTTATATATGTCTCGAGAGTTAGGTTGAGTTTTCCATATATGTTGCATATAATGCTGACACATTTGAAACTTTAAGCGTAGTTGAGCGATATTCGGGATGTATACGTTGGTGACGGCACTGGTGAGCTCCTTGCAGTTTTTTGGCTGGTATGTGCTTTGCAGGATTAATGGCTGATGGAAGTTAGCCCTTTTGACAGCAAATACTCATGGTACCACCAAAATGGTACACCCCTAGAAATACCATTACATAGGAATAATTTTGCTGTTCCCGACGCTATGACAATTGAGGGTTCCTCTGTATGCGATATGCGCATTCTTCATCGTCTTTTCGCATGTTGAAGGTGCTACGCGATTATTTAGCAATCATTTGAAGGCGAAATGGTGTTGTTGACCATCAGCGATTAAAGAAGGATTAGCAAGCCGATGCAGAACTCGCTATTGCTCAAGCTAGTCTGGTATGCTGTAGATGAGAATGGCGGCGTGCGTTATCGCCGTCGGTTTGCTAGGGGTGAAAGTGCCGATCGCCGCCGGTCTGCTGGAGGAAACTACCGCCGTCAGTCTACCGGAGATTATAAGGCCAGCGAGCTTTATCGCCGTCGGTCTGTCGGAAACGGAGAAGGTCGGCGATCTTCAGCACCGTCGGTCTGCTAGATATGACAAAGTACATCGCCGTCGGTCTGTTGGAGACGGAGAAGGTAGGCGAGCTATATCGCTGTCGGTCTGCTTGATCCGAAGGCCAAGGAACTTTCTAATAACGTAGCTATATTAGACATGCTAGCTGAAAAAGTAAAAAGCAGTCGTCATAAGAATCGCTGTTACCGAGTAAAAGCGGCAGAGTGTTTAGACATTCTTAGTGGTGTAAACAACTTCGGAATAACATTAAAATCTTGTGATACTCGGCAGGAGCCAAACGAAAAGGCTTACATGTCACGTCCAGAGGAGGAGCTGTTTGTTGTTCTCGTGGCATTTTTCCTCTCCGTTAGCGATGTACCAGTATCCCATCAATGGTGCGTCAGCTTCATTGAATGAAGACCAGTCGGTTCCCTTTTCACTATGTATGAGGCAGTCGCGACGACGGTATTCAGAACTTGTAGCAGATAGCATATGTGCTCCAATGCATTTGATCATGAACGGAGAGGGTGAAAAGTTGATATTGTTTTTGTCGGAGACTCAGCTCAATTAGTCCCCGTGACACTACTGCACCGCTGTCTAAGCAAACCCGCGTCAAGTGTGGCAGGAGATCGAGAACGTGTGCCGGCTTACATATCAAAATCGTGGTCAGCGTGATCCTGAATGATTCAATTATCTTCATCGTCTTCGTGAAATGGACATTTACTACAGGATATCAGACTTTTTAATTGCAGGAACGTTCAAAAGAAGTTTGGCCGGACTGGACGAAGAACACAGCTCACGTTGCACACGAGAACACAGACGTAGATCGAGCTAACGAAGAGTACATCAAGAAGCAGCATGAAGCAGTTATAAAAATTGATGCCAAGCACCAGATGGTCTGCTCAAAACACAGAGACAATCAACATATATATTCCGAGGCTGCGAACGAACTTTTAAAGGAAGCACCAAAGCCAAACTACTACCGCGACAAAGAAGCTCGACCCGTTGTTGCACCTTGGTTGGCGCCCCAGTAACACTGACAACAAATCTCGGCCAAACTGCAGGTCTGTGCTACGGAATACGTGCTGTGATCTACAATTTCATGTTTAAGGCTGGGGACAATATTCTGACGCCAATCACGGCAGATATCGTGCCTGGGTCGAAGATTCACTCAACCCACCCGACACCTACATGCTGCCGACTGCTGCATCCACCCAGCTATCCTCTATTGACGCGTAGTCACTGCTTGTGGTGGAAAAACCAAACGACACAGTCACGAGCATCCATATAGTAATGGCACTCACCCCGTGCAATTACCTAGCAATGGCTGAGATGCCACATGGCCGCCGACATCAGCGTCACTTGCGCCACAGGTCAGCGAAATGCCAACCCTAACCATGACATCCGACCGGCCCACGCGGCCAGACAGCCCACCAACCCCACGTCGCCGTATGAAAGGCGCCCTCACGTCAGCGAAGCAGCAAAACAATAGTACACTTTTGCGTAGACCAGCTACAAGATAAGAAAATATATGCCCAGCATGAGAAGATATTGGTTGTCAAAGCGAGCAACTCAATGAGCCCTTCCTCGACCGATCCATGCCAAATCAAAAAGCAAGATTGGCCAATAGCCCTCTTTATCCCAGATGGGGGTGTATAACAACATCGTGGTGTAAGCACACTGGTAGAAGTAAGCAAAGCTAGGAGGGTACGTTACCTGGAGATGGCATTAAAGTCATACCCAAGGGGGCCACCACGCCAAAACACCTGTCCCAGAGCCTCATGGTCTAGCCCGAAGTCAACAAAATCAAATATGTAAGGGTAGCCAAAAGTAACATTCCTGAATTAATACACCAAAACCGAGGAGCCGCTGGCACTCCCACAGTCAACGGGGCAACGCCCAAAAAGCGTTTGAAGCGAACACGACCTTAAAAATCGCAGTTCGAAGAACTGTCGTTTGCGGCAGTGTTCCGGATGTCATCGAGTAACATTGATGCAACATGCTCTCTTCTGGGATGAAATCCAGTGACATTCGCGCAACACACCAAATTTATCTAGGGTTGAAAATTAGGCGCCTAAATAGACTAAATAGGTCTAATTAGGCATAATAGACCGTTTTTAGGTTTCTTCTAATATTGTGCATTGCAGCTATTCTGGCGGGTGGATTATTAATTATTCCCTTTTAACTTTATAAAAGACGATATGCCTTTATTTATTGCAATTACACCTTAAATTATTGTAGCTTGCCCTACACCTCTGATTAGTTTCTTATAGCCTGTTCAGTGCAGGAGCACATCCATGGCGGGTTTCAAACCACCAATCTGCCCGCTTTCTGTATTATCAAGCGAGTTCAGCGTAACTCCACGTTTACTCGTCACGATGAAATCGACAACGTGACTTGACCTCGAATAATCCATAAATTAGCGAGCACGTCGAATAATTAACCCATTATTGTGGGTAGATTTAAGACAGAATTGCGATGGCAGAATCAATGAAATGCACAACACTAATTAGTGCCTAAAAACCTCCTTAGATATGTGTGCCTTACACAAACTTGTGTTGAATACATGAATCAAAGCCATTGTTGGCAAAGTTCAATCGAGCACTGAAACCTAAATAGACTAATTTGCTTTTGACTAATTAGTCGATTTAGGAATTCATGACACCTCCCGGCCAGAGTCTGATAGTAGCCCGATTTCGCGGTGGCAGAATAATACTACTACCGACGGAGACGTCGGTATCTACTCATACTCTTTTCAGAGCAGTGCGTCACCCAGCAGTAGTATTAGTAGTGGTATGATATTATAAAATAGTAAATGCTGAAGTCACGCACATACTGAGGAGGCTAAGGGACGTCTACTGCATACAGACAAAACGTTGAATTGCGCGGTGATCGCGCATCGATTTCTCGTAGGTGGGACAGCCTACGGATCTGAGCTTTCACACTGAGCTTCGTGGGCATCGTAGCGCGCTACGTGATTTTGGATGGCTGTTCATTATGGTAAGCGAAAAGGTCAATTACAATCCTCTCAAGCTCGCGCATTCTCCTTGCGATTATGCTTGAGCAGTAGCTGCTTCTCTGCGCGGGCATCGTCCGTGTGCGTTCTGCGGTCGCCCACAACGATGCCTCCGCCGGAGGATACATGAAATTCCGTGAAGGACACGTTGCCTAGCCGCGATTAAGACAGCACGCCAACAACAACTTTCTCCTCCACAAGTACATAAATAAACTCACGAATGCCCGAATTTCAGGTACCAGAGCGAATTGTGGGAGCCTTTTGCCGTACAATCCACAGGTATTTAATATGCAATAATCGTAGCTACTAGGGCTACAATTACTGTTGCTCCAACTACTGAACCTACTATCGTAGATCTACGGATATTCGAATACCAGTATGAGGTAATACTGGTAGTAGTACCATATATAGCTACTACCGTGGGGATTACTCTTGAACTCTGCTCCCGGCGCCCGCGATCGAGTAGACGTAGAGATCACGAAGCGCTACGTGACGAAGATGTTGGAGCTGGTGTTTGTCGTGCCACTCGACAGCGATACTACCCAGGTCACCGAGACCACTGAGA
>JAAVTI010000391.1:0-31142 GCA_011947335.1 Phytophthora constricta
CTTGGTGCTTTGAGATGGAAAGCGCCAGAATGTCTTGAAGGTGCAGGACCTACATTCGAGTCGGATATCTATTCCTTCGGAATGTGTATCGTTGAGGCGGTGACTGGGAGTTATCCATGGAGGCGGAAGCTTTACGAAAGTGCTATCACGTATTTCGTCAAAAGGACAATTGCCTCACCAACCAGCTGACTTCAGCCAAGTGCAGTGGGAGCTCGTGAAGCGCATGTGCAGTCTCGAACCAAGCCATCGCTTGAAGATCGACGATGTCGTTCGCGTGGTTGGCTTTTTGCCGACCGTCTTCCCTACGTTGAAGACGCAAATCTACGAAATGACTTTACCTGGTTGTTCGACCCCACAGCAACTGGGCAGGCGTAGTGACAGTGCATACCGCAAACACAACGTAAGAATGACTCCTCGTGAACGAGAGTCTTTTCGTTCGTACAAATTGTCCAAGAGTATCAATTCTCTACCACTGCTGCCGGCCGACAAAATGTCTCGATTCTTCGGTCATTCTATTCTGGCAAGACGTTTGCCACTGTCATACTTACAGCTCTCGTCAACCTTATGAGGACACTGCTAAAGCAATCCGTAGGCGATTCGAGTAAACCCTGAATGACAACAATTCCCGGTCTAGTCTGCTGTCAACTTCTGGGTCAACTTCTTGCTCATTCCTCGTCCGTCGTGACAACTTGCGAGATATCTCCCTGATCGTCATGGAAACCCCACAGTCTCTCTGAACCGCAGCAATCCCCGCGATGGAACGTCAAGCAGTTAAGCTGACGGCAGCGATCGGACATTGCAGGAGGACGGACCGAAGGCTCTGTTTAAAGGTATCGGGTCCACGCTGTTTGGAGCGCTGCCGTTTGAAAGAATCAACTTCGGGACGTACGATATCTTGACGGGGCTGCTGCCTAAGTACATTGATCGAACGACATGGTGCGGAGGCGGCAGATGCAGGACACGGGTGGCGTGACCAGGCAATACCGGAACACTTAGGACCTCTACGTAAAACCTGGCCCGGAACGAAGGCTGGACCGTGTACTACCGCTTTGAAAACCGCACTGACCGACGAGAGCTGTGGGGCTCGGACACAAGCTCCCGATGGCGTCACTAGTTAGCCATTCTCTTTGTGGTCACACGAGGTATCGGTTGCATGACTAAATCAATGCTTTCTGCCTGTATGTTGTCGTATGTGGCAGCAGCCACTTGGAACGCACCGATGCCTAGATTGTGAAAGTGCCATCGGCACCTCCAAGAATTTTCATGCTTCATCGACAAAAGAGCAGCTAATGCTTTCATGTACCGACTCAACTTGGCCTGACCCCCAAATTCCTCCTGTATCGATGTTGGTACTAAACACCTAAACAACCAGGATTCTTCAACAAACATGGTCTTTGTTTTCTTTCCGCACGTTGTTTTCTGCTCGCACGCTCGTCTGCAGCAAAATCTTGGCCTTCAGCCCAGGTCGTTAAGACATTTTGATGGCAGTCGGTCAATTCAGCAAGGGACGCACAACGCAAAGAACATTTACAAGCAGTCACTGGACTGAACTGGATTTGAAACGATTCAAGCGGGTCGGCTATTCAAAATTGGAGCTGTTCGAGTGTACGATGTTGCGGTCCGGACACTCACTCGATACTTGGGTTGGGCTGAGATAGGCGTCGTGGCGCGTCTAGTGTTGCTCTCTCCGAAGCGAAGAAGATGGTATCATCGACGGGGCTGCTCGATCGTACGAGACGCGGATTTCCAGGGTCCGGCTTGGTGATCGCGAGGAGCTACAAGTGTATCCGTTCGTCGAGGAGAGAACTGAGAGAATACAACCGTTCTCTTTTCTGTCAGTGCTATGGGCAATTCGGTTCGACCGCTTTAATTTTCAGGTCGAATTGCCAAGCGACTTCTAACGCGGATTGCCCTCTGGCAGCGTTGCGACTGCGACCTCAAACGCATTTATCAACTATGTGCTATTTGAAGACTGGGGTAACTGAGTATATTTGTTGAGCTGAGCTAAATGCTCGACGATTATGACTAGGAAAACCAGCTGATTGGGTGGCAAGATGAGTCTTTGAATAAATGTGAACATTTCAGCTGACCCGTGCTCACTCAATTTCAGTCCAGCCTTTGCTCTGAGCACTGCTAATAAAAGCCGAAACACGCTGTCGCTTTTCGGGGATGTTTTTACTTTTCGTTTTCGATGCCGATTCCCTGAGAAAAGTTTCATTCGTGACATTGTGGGGCCAAATTAGGTCGACGTTCCCTGACAGTCCACCGTTCCCAGAGATAACTACCCTGACCCCCAAAAATATTCTTTCGTGGACACTTTGCTACTGTTGAGTATCAGTGGCCTCGAACAGAGTGAGCGGTGCCTTCAGGTGCAGACTCGCATTGAATCGCTTGCAGACAAAGCTCAAGTGCAGCTGAGCTTCATATCAAAACGACTCGAATCGATCTACGAGCTGTGCACTTCCAAATCGTCTCAAAGCACCGTCAAAGCAGAAGTGTCTGCGACAGAAGAGTCTCCTCGCAATGCGACCACTGGTCGATGGCTACTCGTGCAGACAAGACCAAGTGCGCCAGGGTATCTTGCCAGTTGATATTTTAGTTGAGTCCCTCGTTGCAGAGCTGTGCTGGTCTCCGTTCACTAACCACCACTGCTCATTCTCCGATTCGCCTCCGCCAGCTCAAGTCAAGTCCAAATTCAAGTGATTCCGCTCTCTCCACTCGGTCTTCATGTCGGCACCAACGCTCGATGGGTCCTTCCCCATTGAAGGTTTGAAAGGGTCTCCGTCTTGTCGAGCGAGTCTCAAAGGCCTGGAAGTGCGATGTGGCCGCATGCCCGAAATTGAAAACTTATGTCGCCGTCTGCTCCAACGCCTCGAGTCCCTACACGACTGCGTTGCACCGTTGGAATCGACTGACCTCTTCAAGAAGAAATACACATCAGTCGTTGTCAGGTTTGTGAAATTGATGCGTCGAACGCCATTGCTGCTGCGACTCGCCAATAGTGAGACCATCGTGCAAAAACTCTTTGGGATGCAGCAGAAATTGGACGAGGTCCAGCAGGGTGTTGGTCTTGGTGACACGCCGGAGATGACGGAGTGGAGTGAGCACTGGGAGAATGACCGCTCAATGCAGTTCGAGAAGCTCAATCAACGAGTTTCGAGAGCCTCTGCACGCATGCTGGTGAACGAAATAGGAGGTGGCGACAAGAAGCTGAAGGAGACGCTCATGACGCTCCGTAGTGGAATGACGTGGAGTGGGCAGTCGCCTGAAATGATGGAGCTCAAAAAGAGACAGATAAGTCGGTGACAAAATATTGGGGTGCTAAGGGGCTACAGTGTTTTGAATGGTTCATTCCCTTGACAACGTGGACGTGGAGGACACAATCGGGGGGCACCTTTGGTCATGTTAGTCGAGGTGTCTGGATGAGAGGTAGCAAGCGAGTCAATGTGGTGGTCAAAGAGCTTTTTCCTGAGAACAATGATGATTCCGACACGGGCTTCTTCAAGCAGCTTCAGATGTGGAGGCATGTCCCGGAAGACAAGCACATCCTCACTCTACATGGTGGGTCACACGTCAGCACGCCTCAGTTCTACGTGTGTGAAGATGTTCATTTCGGCAGTCTTGACGAGTTTCTGGAAAAGCACAAAGGGATGTTTTGGCGGATGTTTCATCAAGTTGCTCAAGGGCTCCGAGTACTCCACTCGCAGAACCCCTATTGTTCACGGTGGCTTGAAGTGTACGAATATCCTGGTTGGAGAGGACTACACGGCCAAGCTCACCGACTTTGGCTTCAGTTCGGTGCGTTCTCTTTCTGCAAGCTGTAGTGGTGAGGCAGCATCCCAAAAGGCCGTTCGCTGGCAGCCGAAAGAGTTGCTGGAGGAGATTGGCAACGAGCTCCCGCTGTTCGCCTCGGACATTTACTCAGTGGGAATGTGCATGATTGAGGTGCTAGCGCATGAACCTCCGTTTGGAATGACGGACGATGCGAATGTGGTTGGATTGATCACAGGAGGCGTTATGCCTGGCCGTCCCGATGACGTATCGGACGATACATGGGGTTTGATTTCCAAGTTGTGCAATCCAGACCACACTCTGCGACCAAATCTCGAGGCAGTGTTGCAGGAGTTTAGCTCCCGAGCAACAAAGGAGGTTGAAGAAGAGAGAAAGCTGCATGCAGTCCAACAAGGAGCTTCATTGAATACTGGAGCTGAACACGCCCCAGCAACTAAAACTGCAAGTGCTCGAAGCGCCTAGGTTTCGTGTTTGCCATGTATGATCTTGCACATCCAATATTGCCCTCAGGACGTGATCTTGGAGCTGCTGAAAACTGCATGAGTCTAAGCATGTCTTATTTTATTGCTCCATTGCACGCTCGCTGGACTAGGAGACAGCTCGAACAGTCGACTTCTCGTCGTGACAGCCTCATTTTATCCTTAGTTTTTATGAATTGGCCACGACGTTCGCGACTAAACTCAAGACGATTGACACAAGAACATTGGCACCACTGGTTTGCTCTTGTAATGCAAGCTATCGTGCTCGTCGTCAATACTACTAACGAAATTGAGTGAGCCGTGGTGACCTGTGGACGCAGACAAAATAGCAATAGCAGCATCCATGGTCGAACCCTTAGTCAGATTCTTGACGCGGACGAGCTCGAGACTCAGTGGCACTTCGGATGATACATACACACTCTTTTGCATGGTCAGAAAGTATTCGCTATCCGTACGAAGAAGTGCTAGTTTCAGAAAACAACATGCGTTCGATGGCCGTATAACCTCGACAGGTAGACCAAGGCTTGGCTACTTTATGGGAGCTGCACGATGTGGGCGAAGACAATTTTGGGCTCATTCACCCACATAATTGTACTCCACCAAGCAGCACTTCGACAAGGCACTTCGGATATCCGCTGGGCCCAGCGTTGGACTAATTGGGTAGCAATGTAATTGATTTGGATGTGCTTGAAGCAAAATGAAACATGAGTTTGTCGTGGTACTGTCTGAGTTAGCTATCTAGGCCACGCAGCTCGCTAGTGTCGGCCTCACGCGTTGCCAACCGCAAAGTGCATATTCTATGCGGGAGCAACTTGGTGACCGCAGCTCCCACAAAAGCGAACTCCAACGCCACCTTGGCTTTGCACTCAGGGCACACTCACGATCTGTGCTGTCCACGTTGGCTTGTTCAGCCTCACGATCAGCAAACCGCTTGAGCTCCTCAATTGCAGTCGAGAGCTGGATTCGGTTCTGCCAGTCTGGATCGCAAAGCCGCGCTATCAGTGCCCACTCTTCGTCTTTAAAACCCCCAGGACGCTCGTACGGCTTCTGCTCCAACTTTGCCTCCATAATGGTTTCGTCGTCTTCAAACCCATAGGGAGGGTCACCGGTGACAGCCTCAATGATGCACATACCAAACGCGAAAACATCGGACGCGAATCGTGGGTTGCGAGTTGCATCAGGAGTTTCTTCGCCCATCGGCATCAAGCACTCTGGTGCCTTCCAACGGATCGTGTCCGTTTGAGCCTTCGCACTCAATCCTACAGATTGACTTCGGATGTACGAAAACCCAAAGTCACAGATCTTGGCCTTGTCATCTGCGCCCACCAAAATGTTGTTGCATTTAAGGTCGCCATGAACCACCTTTTGCGAGTGCAGGTAGTCCAACCCGACCGCAGCTTCGTAGAACAGTCTCCAGAGCTCACTCTTGTCTTTTTCAAAGTAGTCCACGAAATTGCCATGAATAGCGTCTTCACATACGAAGAACGCTGGAGTACCCCATGACAAGCCCCGAAGAGCTCAACAACGTGAGGATTGTTGAGTTTGCGCCAGACCTCCACCTCCCTGAAAAACGACTCCTTGGCTTCATTGTCGTCCACGAGAAGACATTTGATCACGACCTTAGCTCCACGTCCCCACGTTCCACGATGCACAGAGCCATACGAGCCGCCGTCGAACGAGTTGTTCGCATCAAAGTCCACATCATCACTTGAAATGAACCACTCCGGCGTCGAAGGCACTTTTGCCTTCGAAGTGCTCACCACCTTTTAAAGGTACGTTTCATTAACGCCAACGTGGCGATGGAATTCTCGGACGCTTTATGTTGGATTTCAAATTTCAACATGGCCAACCCTTCGACCAAATCTCCGTCGTTCTTTTTAAGGTCCGACTGGATCCGCTGCTGGTCCATGGCCATGGCCAGCAGCTTCTGCTCTTGTTTACGTCGGTCCTCCTCCCACTCCTGTTTCCATTTGGTCATTTCTTGGATATGCACCAAATTCAAAAGTTTGTACAGGTCGTCGATGTCTTCATTGAATTCCTGAATCGCCGCAACCACTTTGCGGTTGCTGGCGAGCCGTTTGATAAAGCTCTTTTGGCCTGCTTTTGCAGGAACTTGAGAAATTGGCGATCGTTTGGCCGTATTGGAACAACACGCGGTTCTGTCGAACCGCCTCTTCGTCTGTGATCTTGGCCAGCTCCTCACTCACGAACTGGAGACGTTTGCACACCGAGATGCACATGGCTTCATTCTCTTCGAGCTCCTGACAGATGTCGTAGATCTTGGCGATGGTGTCTACGATGAGGCTACCGACACCGGGCACGACAATTGGGCCACGAGGGAGCACACGGCCGCCATTATTGCTACGCTGCAAATTGCAATGAAGGACTTGAGCGGTCGAAGGCGAGTTTGCAACTGGTCCAGGGGATGGATG
Organism: Phytophthora constricta; assembly: GCA_011947335.1. Taxonomy (NCBI): domain Eukaryota; phylum Oomycota; class Peronosporomycetes; order Peronosporales; family Peronosporaceae; genus Phytophthora; species Phytophthora constricta. The sequence goes on from JAAVTI010000391.1 coordinate 6,704, forward strand.
ATGTGATGGAAAAAAGTACCCATCGACGACGGGAAAAGATACAGATGAACCCCTCATTAGTGATCCCCAGAGCTGAATGCCCTCTCAAATGGAATAAGATGTCGGTTCCCGATGATGTGAGGAATACAAAGCTAAGTAGTTATTACTAAATCCCCTCTGACGTAGTTAAAATCGACAATTATTCCTCCAAAAGGGTGCTTAACTATGGAAAGGTCACCTTCGTCCAGGTCGATCGGTGTGAAGTCTGCATTGACATCGGCATTTTCTGCCCTTGTGTACCCCCAATTCCTCTCGGAAGGCTCACAGGATTTCACGAAACCAGCTCACAAATCTGTAAGCCACTCCTACAGTATCGGCACGAGCTAAACTCATCCCAGAGAAAATGTTTTAGAAGTCCATTTAGTTAGGTTGAGTTTTCCATGGATATTGCATACAGTGCTGACAAATTTGCAGCTCTTTTAGGCGTTCGTGAGCGATATCCGAGATGTTTAGTTGGCGGCGGCGTTGATGAGCTCCTTGTAACAAATAGTTGGCTGTTATGTGCTTTGAAGGATGACTGGTTGATGGAAGTTAGCGCTTTTGGCATCAATAATTGTGGTACCACTAAAACGGTACACCCCGAGATTGGAATAATTTAGCCGTTCTCGACGCCATGACAATTGAGGGGTTCATCTGTTCAACTGCCGCAGATCAGGCCGGTGTTGCGGCTGAGCTCTACAGCAAATGCAGAGAGATGATCATCATCGTGTGGATGGCAGGAAAAGTTTTACGGGAAACTTATAGGTGGTACCTCTGAACAGATCAACGTGAACATCCGTGAAGAGTGAACTCTTCACGGATGTTCAGGCAAGCATTGCTTGCCTCGATGATGGTCGACTGGAAGAATGTGATACATGTGGAAAAGGTAAATAGTACTTGAGGTATTTCGTCTGCACTGTGTCCAACGTTTAGACAGACGAATTATTGTTCGCTGTTTGCAGGACGCTACAGTCTTTTGGGTTACTTCTTTCGTGATGCCAAACTGCTCCTGGACTGCACTCATCAGGCCTACTCCTGTTAGGGCTCTATCAGCAGCTTAAAAAACACAAACAAAACACGAGGCTGGACGTCCACAAATTTTGCTCTATTGGCACCCGAGGCGGCGCCAACCCCACCACGAGGCTTAGCATCCACTGCCACCAGCAATGCGTAGGCACGACGTTGAGTCCCAAAGCGAGAGAAGGTTGGTCATGATTGCCCACGCGACGGAGAAGAGGAAGATGACGATGGCGACCGTACCGATCAACTTGCTCTTACCGCCGTTCTGCTTCATCTCCTGGGCCTCGTGCTTCTGATGAGGCAGCAAGAAGGCGAAAACCACGGCCGCAATGTTGAACAGGTACGCGATAAGGTACGCGTAGGTCAGGTCCATGTGAACGGCATGATCGTCCCTCTTGAGGGCTTTCTGACCAATTTCAAAGTAGCTGTCAACGGACTTGGTAATGACCGTTCCGAACGGCTTTGCCGCGGCAGTGATGGAGCCTAGGAAGCCCATGGAGGTGGCCTCGCGACCAGGGTCGGCAATCTCCACCATCGTAATGGTGGTAGCGTAGTCGACAAACTCACCCACAAATTCCTCAAGAAGCGGTACACCAAGCCAGAACCATTGACTACGGAAGACGTTCCAGATGGTAAAGTAGGTCGGGAAGGCGTCCACAAACACTGCAAAGAGTTGCGAGAAGATGGCCAAGTACTGCCAGTTCCACTGGAGGCCCCACTTCTTAATAGAGAAGATACCGGCGACAATCAATACTTGGCTCAGACAGGCAGCGAGCCCATCGTTAAGAGGAGTCACTTGTGCGTAAATGGACTGGATGTTGCTAGACGCCGTGACCGACACCGAGGCGAAGATCTTGGTGAAATAGCGGAAGATGAAAAGACGGTAAAACGGCTTCTGCTGGATAACTCCGTAGAGTTCCTTGTAGAAGGTACCAACGGACTTGGTCTGCTTCACCTTATCCTCCGTCACACAGAACCAGCAAAACGGAATCGTGATGAAGCATGCCGCTGTGCAGATCCACATGATGCCGTTGAAGCCGATAGTCCAGGAGAAAGTGCCGCCGTACTCCGTACTGTTCAAGCACAGACCGGTCAAGAAAGCCGTGACAATGGCCAGAGTGTTTCGCACCATGAAGACATTGGTCTGGAGACGACCACGGATGTGCTCGGGCTCACGTTGGGACAGCTCGATGAAGATCCCGTACGTCGGACCGTACGCGATCACAGCACCCAAGTTTGCAAGCATGAAGAGGAAGATGAACTTGATCCCGCGATGCGGTGCGTCGGTGTGCACGAGCGCCAACTGCTCGGGGGTCATGTCCACCAGGGCGATATCTTCGAGTGACGAGTCTTCGTAGTAGGGCTCACCGAGCGGAATCACCGCCATGATAAAGCAAGCGATAAAGGCAACAGTCCAGCCGATCACCATGTACGGACGGCGGCGGTAGCCAAAGATCGGGTAGATGTCCGAAAAGGCCGACAAGAACACACGCAGAACGCGAGGAATTTGCACAAGTGCCTTTGCAGTCGCAACAAGTAGACCCGACATGTAGAGGTAGTTGTTCATGACGGCGTACAGGATGCTCAGACTCATGCCGTAGACGATGGTGACACAACAGAAACTGATGAGCACACCAATATTACGCATGGACCAGATGGACGGCGCTCCACCAGACCGCAGTGCGCTGCTCTCAATGTCACCATGGTTGTCTTCAGGGGTCTTGAGGTCGAAGTAGTTACCAGGAGACTTGGACGCTTCGAGGAGCTCCGAGGCCTTCGCCGAGGCAGTCGGCGTCGAGGCTTGGAAGGCCATGAAGGTGGTGAGTTGAGCGCAAAACTGAGAATGAGCACACTGTGGTTAACCATTTAGTTGAGCACATCGCACCAGGCCTCGTTCAGTCGCTAGTTGGCTCATGGTGTTTAGCGGCTCTGATGGAATCGGTGAGGGTCGGCTATCTGGCAGGGTGTGATCGATCACACAATGGATAATTGCTTGGACACTGCACATGTATTTCTTGACGTCCACGTGCCGTCGGCCACTGAGATGCCGGTGGTGCGGCGTGAGACCATGCAATATTGCCAGACATCGATTAGTCGGGCATGGCCTCGTCAAGGCACTGCGCCGATAATCGGCAATTGCCACGGTATGTCGTGGGAATTGCCCCGTGGTGGTTCTCATTGGCCGAAGGCTCACACGTTGACATGATATCCCATCATAAACGGATCGCGATGCGGACACATTCAGCGACGCGCAAACTGAGCCTGGACAGCTGATCATGAGTTATGCATAATGTTCCCCTGAGGCGGGAGCAGCCGAAGATTATGCACCATTGATCGAGACATTTACATTCGCAGCTCTACGATATGCTTCAATGGCATTGATCAAACAGAGTCAATCTACAAATCTGGCGGCACAGGAGCAGCAGAGCTTGGAAGCTGCATGTGACGCTTGTGCATTTTGCTCGGCCAGACGGTTGATGCTGGCTACGCCAGGCAGGGCGCGGGACAGAATGCCAATTTTATTGGCGGAAGGCGTGCTTCACCACGAGGTGATCGTTGAACAGACTGATGATCGCTGACGGTGCAAGCTAGAGGTTGTTGCATCAAGAACAGCTCGGGATGCTGAGAGAAGGTTAAATACGTGGTCTGGGCAAACGCTCTAGGTATAGGAAAGGACGTGTTGATGACTGGATGAGTGGTGGTCGTTTCTCGAACTTGTTAGTGTTTTCGTGCGGTCTATCTAGAGTTTCCGCTTTAGCAAGGCGTAGCTGGTATCGATAGAATATCTTCTTGTTTGCGATGCTGCCATCGATGATAGGTATTAAAATGATCGGACAGCATTCCGGAGGGAACGTCATCGTAAGTAAGTATACTCTCAAGGTCCACAACGTCAGCCTTGAGTGAGGATGTTGAGGAATATTGATTACTTACACAAAATTCTAAAACCCATTTTGTCTTGTGAAATGGCGCTAATACGTTTCATGTCCTAGATGTAGCAGGATCTGAGCCTATTCGGAGACATCTCGTGGGATAATCGCGCTTAACAGGTGCGGAGGTGGAGAAATCCACCAGATCCAGGATTATCGTGATCAATGATGAGTATGGTCACGGATCATGCTCTTCTCGCAGGCGAAATTTAGACCGTCGACCAGAATGCCTGGTCAGATATTTTTCGACGTTTGGAATACCATCGCCGTAGTTTCTAACACTGCACTGACGACTTTGTCAACTAACCGAACGATTAGTGCCTAGTATATTAATGAAAAGCTTAAATGGGTTGGAGCAGTGCTTTTTTATCAAAATGCGGAGCCTTGAGCAAGTTTGTATCATTACCAGTACTTGTATTTTTGTTCTTCGAAATGCGGAGCTCGCTGAACTTTGAGTACCAAAACGCGGAGTGGTGATGGATCTCACTCCGCGTTTTGCAATTAAAGAAGTTCAGCGGGCTCCGCATTTCGATACAAAGAGTTGGTACAAACATGCTCAGTTTTGATAAAAACCAGAGCAGTGAGCAGTGCATGAGCATGGGAAATTACATTTTTTCAGTTTACGTTTTTCATTTACCGTAAGACAAACGTGGAATTCTGTATTCACTTCGCTTCGTGGCTCAAGCAGCAGCACTCTGCTGAGGGGCTCCCCCAAGGGAGAACCACACTTTCCGCAGAACTTGAAACCCATAGGAACGTTTGTTGAGCAGCTCTTGCAGACTTGAGTTGCCTGCTGTGCCTCTCTCTCGCGATCAGCAAACCGTTTCAGCTCCTCAATGGCGGCTGAGAGCTTCATTCGGTTCTTGGACTCCGGATCGCACAGCTTCTCTACAAGAGCCCACTCGTCGTCTTTGAACCCCTCCGGACGTCCGTAAGGTGTCATTTCAAGCTTCGCCTCCAGAATGACCTCATCATCGACGAAGCCGTACGGAGGCTCGTTCGAGAAGGCCTCAATAATACACATGCCGAATGAGAACACGTCGGATGCAAAGCGCGGGTTGTGGTCCGCATCAGGTGCCTCGTCACCCATCGGCATCAAGCACTCCGGAGCTTTCCAGCGGATGGTGTCTGTCTGAGCCTTCGCACTCAACCCCACGGACTGACTTCGAATGTATGAAAACCCAAAGTCACAGATCTTGGCCTTGTCGTCAGCTCCTACAAGAAAGTTATTGCACTTCAGATCGCCATGAACCACCTTCTGCGAGTGCAGGTAGTCCAATCCAACCGCTGCCTCGTAGAAGAGTCGCCAAATCTCGCTCTTGTCCTTCTCAAAGTAGTCGGCGAAGTTACCGTGGATGGCGTCTTCACATACGAAGAACGCAGGGGTGCCCACATGGCAAGCACCAAACAGCTTTACGACATGTGGATTGCTGAGCTTATTCCATACTTCCACCTCCTTAAAGAAAGACTTCATGGCAGACTCGTCGTCCATTAACAGGCACTTGATCACCACTTTAGCTCCTCCCCACGTTCCGCGGTGTACCGACCCGTACGATCCACAATCGAAAAGTTTTTGTCATCATACTCTACATCATCACTGGAGATGAACCATTTTGGCACAGGCGGCACTGTCGCCTTGGAAGTGCTCACCACCTTCTTGAAAGCTTTGTGCATGAGCCTCAACTGCTCCGGGTCGTTCTGGTCCTTCCTGTGCTCCATCTCAAACTTAATCATGGCTAGGCCTTCCTTCAGATTGGAGCCCGAGCTTTGGATTTCGGCGTGGATGCTTTGGCCATTCGAGAGGATCTCCGCCATCTTCTGGTTGATATGTTCTCTGTCCTTCTCCCACTCGCTCTTCCACTTGGCCATCTCCACCATATGGGCGATATTCAGCAGTTTGAAAAGCTCGTCCATGTCCGCGTGGAAGTCCTGAATCGCTTCCACGACCTTCCGGTTGCTACCAAGCCGTTTGAGGAGACTCTTCTGGCTCTGTTTCTTGAGGAACTTGAGGAAATTCGAGATGGTGCGTCCGTACATGAACAGCACTCGGTTCTGCCGCAGCACCGTCTCGTCCGTGATCTTGTACAGCTCCTCGTTCACGAACGTCATGCGCTCGTACACGCGGTGACAGATCTCCTCGTTCTCCTTCATCTCTTTGATGAAGCCCACGACGTTCCCCAGTGCTTCGGAGATGGCCTCCCCAACTCGGGGATCACGAACTCTGCTACGATCGAGCACACCTCCATCTTGGACTTAAAATCTTGGTGCTGGGCTTGAGCTTGAGCTTGAGCTTGAGCTTGGCTCTTGAGTCTTGAGCGAAGGAAGAAGAAGTGAACGGCGGGGAGCGCACGGGTCGCAATGGCTACACACATGTACAAATCAGTCGCGACGAAAAAGATACCTCCGTACCGATTCCCGCTTGTCTGACGCTCCTCTGACGACATCATGGTGATTTTCGGGTGCAAGAAGAACAGCACCCACTGGAATGCTGTCGAGCTGCTACTGCTGCTGGTCGATTGGATTGCGGCTGCCACTACCCTACATTTCGTTCGTGTGCTGGTTTGCTACCTTAGAAGATGCGGTAGGATGTCGGCGTGCGACGGCGTTCCCATTGAGTTTCGTGCATGGCCCAGTGCCCCCACTGCAGCGAGGTGAGCGTGCTGGCGACCTCAATGGCGAGCTTGTCGTCCGCGATGATCTTGGCCTTGTCGGCCTGCTCCAGGTCCTGCACCTTACGCAGACGCTGCAGCGCAAGGCCGTGCGCGTCAAAGTGCCTGTCGTGCAGCAGAGCGACGTGGAGGTACGTGGACGCCTCCACGTCCTCCCACTTCTGGAGCTCCGCGTACGTCTTGAGGAAGTCGACCCATTGAGCTGAGTCGCCCAATGCGCGGGCCTTGCGAGCAAGCGCGTCGGCGAGGATGGCCTTGTCCTTCTCCTTCCGCAGCTTCTTCTCCGCTGCAGGTTTGTCGCCAGGGACGCTTCGCGTGCCGAAGAACAGCGCCAGCTCGTCCTGTTTGATGAGCTCTAGCACGGCGTCGGCCGCTGCAATCACTTCCGTCAGCTGAGATGAACGGCTGGCTTCGGCATCGAAGTGGTGCAGCTTCGCCTGCATCGCGGGAAGGTGGTTCGGGAACTGGTCCACGAGACGCTGCCACGCTGGCAGGAAGAGACTCTTGCCAATCAGCTTCGTTGTGCGCTCTAGCAGCAGATCACGAACAGCCTCCTTGGCGATCTCCTCTTCGTCGCGCTCGTCCTTGGGCTCTTCTGGCTCGGGATCCTTCACAGAAGTGGGCGCCGGGGGATGACGTACGTGATGTCAAAACCACCCGGACGTCTCCCGCTCCTGAATCACACGCATCAGCACAGGACCGTTAGTTAAGCAATGCACGATAACACAATCGGGAACTAGTTGGTGCTTACCCCTTGATAGCACCGTCTTTCTGTCCGAAATGGATCTTGCCCGTCAGCACGTCTCCAACAGCATTGCCAACAGGAAGCTTATCGTGGGCGGGCTCTCCAACGAAGAGAGGCACATACTTTCCCGTGGGCAAGCTCTTCTTATCCAACGCTTTGCCACCCAAGGCGACATCATCTTGGTGACCAAAGACAGCGGTAGAGATCTCCTTAATGTCATGGTTCAGGATAAGCACCATTTGCTTAAGCTTCTCGAGCTTGCTGACATCTTCGTGCCGAACTTGAGCGCGAACGAAGTACGAACCCTTCTTCAGTGTTGTTTCGTCGCCATAAGCATCCGAGCAGCCCAGGTACTGCTTCTTGTCGTCAAAGATCATCATCAATTGCGCTTCAAACGGCGATTCATAGAGACGGCCATTCAGCAGCGGCAACAGGGGCACCACTTTGCCCGCCTCCTTCTTCGTAAACGGATATGTCAGGACTAGCTGGTACACCTGACGCTTGTCGGGAAACTGATCGCGGCTGGAACTTAGCGGTGAAATCTCGGCTGTCTTCGGACGGATGCGCTGCACGTACTTCGTGAAGCTGACCTTTGGAGCCAACTTCTCGTTTTCTACAGAGCTTGAAACCAGCAGCTTGTGCGATTCTTCACCGCCAGTGACCACGATCTTCTCTTGGTCGGGCTTGATACCATGGAAACGGATCTCGATCTGCACGATCGAGTCCCCAAGAGCGCTCCAGAACTGGCCAAGGCAAAACTCGGTCGTCAAACCTCCGATGAGGTCCAAACTGAAAGCAAGTTCATCCCCAGGCTTTAGGAAGAAGGACTTGTGGAACGACGATGCGCTCTGGCGCACGAACGGCTGGAACTGCATCGCGTCAAACATGTACAGCTTACCCGACGAGTTCGATTCGATTTCACGCTCACTGTTCGAGCTGGCGCGAGAGAAAATCAGATCAGCCCAAGTAGCACCTAGCGGAGGAGTGACGAACCGACGTGAAATGCCACCAGGCTGGAATTTCGTCTGGTAGAGAACAACTGATGCGACCTCTTCGGGCTTGATCACCGCCACTGGGATGGTAAACAGAGGGCCACGAGCCTCATTCTGCGTGTCGTAGGCGACGATCTCGGCGTAGTGCTCGCCAGCGTCCAGATACTTCGTATCCACAAGAACCTTAAAACCCCGTCCACTGTGCATCAAAGCCAAGTTGCGACCCATATCAATCCATCGCGCAGAAGGAACAAGTCGCACATGCTGCTCGAAGTGAACCTTGTCGTCCTGAACCGCCTTTTGTGAAAAATAGGCGTCACGGTGACATTTACCTCGGTGCTATCGTGGGCAAAGTCAGCGCTGTCTCGGAGGAAAATCCCGCGAGCATCTCCATTTCCAGAGGATGTTTTGACTTCGTAGTGCAAAGGGAACTTCTTCGTTCCTTCAAAGGAGTTGCCGTTTTTTCAGGTACTCAAACGCTGGCAATACCTGGATAAGGCCCTTGCCCTGTGCATATACTTCCACGTTCGGCACCTTGACAGCGGTATTCTCCAATGCACGACGAATGGAATACGGTGTGTAATCGATGCCCTTAGCCTTCAGTGCACTGACAAGCAGCGCAATGTTGCCTGCACAGTTCGGAGATGACATGGACGTGCCGTTCATTAGCTGCTTCTTGTTCAGCGTCCAGTTAGGCACGGGCGCAATGGCAGCACCAGGAGCACAGACGTTCACGCCCAGGTCACCATCAAACGTTGGCCCACGCGACGACCACGTGTAGGCAGTGCCTGACAGGTCGCTGTCCCGCATAATATACTCGCCCTCCATCATTTTTGGCGAGACGTATGCACCGACCGAGAGCATACTGGAAGTGGTGCCTCCTGGAGCGCCTACCGTGCCCAGCGCAGGTCCGTTGTTGCCCGCACTCACCACAAAGGTGACGTTGTGCTCATCAACAAGCTCGTTGGTCAACCCCACGATGCGGCCGTAGTTGTGCTGCGAGGCGTACTCGCCGTAGCTCATGTTAACCACGTCGACGTTCGAGTCCATCACCGCCAAGATCGCGCGACTCAGCGCGGACGACGTCTCCATACTCCCCAGACGGCTATCGCCAATCTTCACCGCCACAATCTGCGCGCCAGGGGCAACACCATTACACTCCGGTTGCTCAGGATAGTACGCTGCCACAATACCCGCGACATGGGTCCCGTGCGCGCCCACGTCATTCACCACACTCAGCGTGTTTCCATCATCATAGATATTCAACACGTAATTGAGCTGCGACTCGTCCGAGAACGTGGCGTACTGCCTCTCGTCCTTAAAGTTGGTCAGCGCCTTGACGCCCGTAAAGTCGCCAGTCTCTTTGGTGTCCAGCGCCGCGCGCCAGCAGTCTCCGTCATGGAACACGACCGCGTCATAGATTGGTCCCGGGTCCTCATAGCTCGCACTCAACTCCTGCAATTGGGTCAATCTAACCTGCAGGTCCTTTTTCTCTCTTAACTTTTCGACCTCACTAGTCGTCCCCACATTCTGCTTGTGCCACTGGGCCAGCAGCTCCTGCACGGCGTTCACAGCCTCTCTCTGTTTGGCGTCAAACTTCTCCTTCCTCTCCTGCTTGAGCCTCGTCACTAATGGGCCTGGAAACAGGTGAAACCCTGCCACAGTCCCCACGTGGTACGTGTCGTCGCGACTCACTTTCCACTCCGGATTGAGCGTCAACACGCGCCCGTTGGCGAGCGTCAGCGCCCCGTTTAGAGGCTGCAGCAACGTGGACGTGTCCACGTCCCCGGCGCCTGTGGCGTCCACGATGTCCACGAGCTTGGGGCGGCCGTCGGGCGTTTGTTGCAGCCCTAAAGCGCCGGGGTCCACGCCCGTGTCGAAGATGGCGACCACGGCGTCGCGGCCGTCACATCTTGGGTGGCGCTGTAGGAACAGGTCGGCGAGCGTCTCCTCCTTGGGGAGCAGACTGGTGGTCGGGAAAGGCTTCATGGTGATGAACTTTGGACGGTGCTTGAGCTTGGGCTTGAGCTTCGCTTGGATCTCTCTGTGCTTGATGGCTTCAAGGCAAATTGCAGACTGAGTGACGAGGAGGTTCGGCTAAGTACGAGATCTTCCCAGAATGGACAATTGTGGGCGAAAATGGACAATCATGGACGAAAATGGACAATCATGGACGAAAATGGACAATCATGGACGAAAATGGACAATGAGAGGGTGTTTGTGATAGGGGTATCGAGATTCTTGTTGGCCGTCTCTGGTCTCTCCGCATCCATAGTGTGTCTCCAGGAAAAGTCCGCACTTGGCGGGACTGGCCTCTCGAATGGAAGACCATTTCCCCATGGTCAAGCGGTGGAATGCGTGGAATAAGCGCTGGATGCAAACCTACCAGCAACGAAAGCACGCGAAGCACGTGAAGCACGCGATGCTACAATACCAATTAAACAAACATTCCACCCGCACTCCAGAGACGTTGGTCCCTTGTGGGAATGCGGTGCAGTACGTCAATGTTTGCGGTCATTGCGGCGGTATCCCACAATCTGTTAGACCGCTGGACGCCATCCAACAATGGACGATCGCGCTCAGAAATCGATGGACCGAGTGCACTGCACGCAGCTATGTACGTCAACGGCGGACAACACGACGGGGATGGACTCCGCACCAAGTTCCCGAAAAACGGTCGTCATTATCCTGATGTAAAGTCGCACCCGTGCCGCACCCGTGCGCACTGCGCGAGAGCTTGGGAATGGGGAATCTTTCGACCGCGTGGCAAAGTACAGCAAAGGCATGAAAGTTGCTATTATGATAATGCCAATGCATTTAATAGTTATAAGGTTCGTGCCAGTACATGTACACAATGTCGTTGGCATCGTGAAAACAGCAAGCAGAACATACCTGATCGGCCGCTGAAAGTGTAATCAGGATACAGTAAAACACTTGAGATAGACGGGTCAAATTGGCACGCTCTTCAGCGACTCGTGCACGGGACCAATCCTTCGTTTGCGTTGTTCAGATCTCTGTTGGTCTCACGATCCTGATCTCCGTCCGGATATGTCGCGGGAGTAAACTTCAGCTCGTGAGGCGAGGGGTGGCAGCCAGGAGCTCTCGGGGTTTCGTCCGCAGATGGTCTGCCACTTCGCATTTATCCAAGGACCAAGCAGACCGACATCACTCTTGCTCTTCAGCCAAAAATGCGTCCAAGCCAGATCGCATTTGTGGTTATGCTTGCACTGATTGCAAGCTTGACAGCCGCTGGCAATGTCGACACCAAGAACGCGGCTCCGGCGTCTGGCAAGGCGTATTCCTTCGACTACAACGGTCTCGAATCAACTGCAGACAGGGAAGAACGAATGGCAGGAGCTGCCGGCAACTTTGGAGGCGGAACGGCATTCATCGGACCATCCAGTGTATCGGAAAAGAGGACAGTACCTAAAGACAAGTCAAACGAGACAGAGTACGGGAACGTTTGGGAGAGGTTGGAGGCGTGGTGGAAGCGTAACTTTGGGGGCAAGTCCAAGACTACAACAGCCAAGACTTCAACAACCCAGATTACCCGTCGACTTCGTGGTGGTGTGCTGAAGGAAAAGACCGAGTTTGTGCGTGGAGCTCGATAGAAATGACGAAGTATTAAGGAGTGAAAGGCTTAACAAATTATAGATTCATAGTTGTTTTCTCTAGCTTTGGCTGTGAATTATTCACTGGTACAAACACCGGTGGGGCCTAAAACGCCTTGGAGGCATGCACAATAAGGCATGGACATTCTAGAATTCACCTGAGCCCGAGAGCCCCTACAGCTGCGCATCTAACGCGTTAGATTAGGCGATAAGGGTGTTGTGCTATGGTGCCGATGACTTATGAAGAGCTTAGAGTTCGACTTAGGCGAACAACTCCACAATAAGCAGGTCTCTTTAATTGAGGGAAATCACCCCGATTTCCCTCCGTAACCCGATTTTAAGATCGTCGTTTTTCCCTCACTTAAAAGCTCCATCCACCAGTATAACTCAAGCGCGAAGAAGCAACAAGCCTCGACCAGCACTAGACCACGAGTGTGTGCAAGCAGCACGACCGCGTCGGCCGCGACCAGCAGCAAGTCCGAGGGCGCGCAGCAGCAGCAAGACCGCGAGGACTGCGAGTAGTGCGGCATCGCAATGCCTTCAAATGCCAAAACACCGCACGAAACTTTCGGCTCGTGTGTTGATCTCCGGTCCGCTCGCTGCAGATAAAATTCACTAGCTGATCCTTTCCAACGACTACGTCGTTAGGGGGTCCTTCGCAGTGAAGATCACAGACGCTTGTGCTTTCATCCAAGACCGTGGACAAATTGCTATTGATGCATTAGACCGACTAGATGAGGAGACGCGTACATCATGCATCCGATCGGTGGCTGAGCTTTTCGCCGGCCTTGTTGAAGGCATCGAAAAATTGTAGCGACGCGAACGTCTCGGAACGAGTCCAGCTCAATGGAGCTTCCACCGGTATTACCGCACCAACTTATGAACATGCGAACGGCTACGTTATGCAAAGTAGTAAAGAACACGAGTCAAGGCTGAAGGCTGGTGGTTGGACTGATGATGACATTTTTACGATTGAAAGCGACCACCAGGGACTTCTGGAAAATGTTCGCCACGATGAAGTCCCCGCACGAAGTTAGAGAAATGCAGCGACAGCAAACCAAAATTCGAGGATGGGTGGAAGATGCGATATCAGACACTACAGCATTTCTGTGGGCGTTGGCCACAGTTTTTCCAAATACGGCCACCGTAGAGTCCGATTTCTCGGTCATTGGATGGGAGCGGGACGAGTATCGACAGTCTCTTACCGATTTCTCGCTTGAAGGCATCCTGCACTCGAAGCAGTTTGAACTCGTTTCCTCACTTGCTGTGAAAAGTGACAGCATGATCGACAGTAATGCAAACATTTGAATACATTTACCTTACGTTCACTAAAGTCTCCTATATCCCTCACTGACCCTATTTTAACTTGCCCTGTCGACCCGATATAAAGCTAATCGCGGGAAATTCATGATTTCCCTCAATTAAAGAGGCCTGACAATAAGGCATTCTGGTGACACGACGTGCTTCAGCACGAAGTACGTCACGTTGTCGACGATGGCGGACCATTGTTCGTGTGCACACCTGCATAAAATCGATCGCCATTGTCGAGGAATTTAAATAAACCAGTAGATATCTACTGCGTTCGTTTTTCAAAGCGTTCTACTGGTTTTGATTTACTAAGTTTCGTATAGTAGTCGGGCTACGTCGCGTGAGAGCTTGCTGTCGGCGTGTGCGTCGTCTTCCGCGCGTCGACTGGTACACCGAGACGAAATGCACTGATTCTCGCTCGAAAGGACAAGCGAATTCTCCCTGGATGTTCTAAGACGGATCTCGGCAGCCGACCCATTGGATCAAATAATACGTTCGCAAATAGGCGTTGGCTGGCGTTTTAGGGCAGCACCTGGCGGATTTAAGAAGTCGCAGGACGTCAGCAACACCGCAGGCAACATGTGGGGATTTGTAAGGACTTCGCCGCATGGACGCAGCTTGCCACTCAAGAGTTCATTCAAGAGTTCATGGTTACAGTGCGTCGGCACGCAGAGCTCAAGATGCAGTCCAATGGGCATCTTTTGTAGAGTCCGTTGTAGTGCAGCTGCAACTGCAACCACAGCAGTAAGGGTGCGCAGCAGCAAGGGCGTAGCTCGTAGCGTAGTGAAGGAACGTGTGCGGGCTAGTCTAATCTGAATCTCACTTTTGCATTTACCAAACAACCAGCAAGCACATTTCGCAAGCGCGACACGACACAAAGTTAACTTTAGTCCACAAAAAGTTAACTTTGTGTCGTGTCGCGCTTGCGCTCAAGCATGCCGAACTCGACCCAGTACGAAAGCGACGGCGACGTTGTCATGTCGGCTGCTTACCAGCCGGTGTTCGAGTTCCTCCATGCCCCCAAGCTGGTGGGCTGGAGCCAAGATGCACTAGTCACCTGGAAGAAGCAACGGGAGCAGTACGAAGAGTGCATCCGCCAACGCTGCGTCGAGAGTGGCGAGCGTCCGGAGGTGGCGATGCGACCGATCAAGATGGCTTTCGAAGCCAAGCTGCTAGAAACGCTCTGCCTGTACGAGCTGCAGAAGCCCGTCGACGACGTGACCGACGACGAGCTACGCGCTGTGATCAACCAGCGTGTGCAGAGTGTGAAGAACGCCCAAGTACCCGACTTGGACGCTCTTTTCAAGAGGCATTTGAACGTCGATATGCACGAGGATGACATCGACGCGCGGGTACTGAAGTTCTTCCGCGATTTCTCCGATCTGATCGAGAAGAATGGGCTGGGTGACATCCTCGGCGTGGGTTACCCTTCTAGACCTGGGTATGGCGAAAGAATGAAGCTTCGCTGTGCTACCTCATCGACAATCTGGAGCCTGCAATCCTTCGGGACGAAGTGCGCCGCCACACGAAGTACGTGGATCAAGAGGCGAAGCGCAATGATTTTGTACTGTTCCGAGTGATCAAGGAGAAAGCTCAGGCCCAGCACAAGTACCATCTTCTGACAAGAGACCAGAAGGCCAAGACGAACAGCGAGAAAAGGGACAAGCCTAACATCGACAAGGCGCGCGGCAGCAACAGCAAGAAGGGTGCTCGCCAAGCTGGAACCGGTGGTGCTCGCTCAGAGGGACCCCCAAGGGGCGGAGCCCAGGGCCAAGCCGCCGAGGACCGGCTGCTGGCATTGCAAGGGTGATCACTGGCTGCGTGATTGCCCGACCGCTACTGAAGCAGACAAGGCTGCTGCTGTCGATCGCATGAAATCGTTGCGTGAGGCTTCGAAGGCTAAGAAGGCTGGTCCAGCGTTGGCAATTGGCGAAGTGACTGTGAATGGTCTGATCTCTTTGCCTTATTGTGCTGACTCAGGCGCCACTTCCTCGTTCATCCCGCGGCAGTCACTGGAGGAGCTAATCGAGCTCGGCGCGGATATAGAGGTGCGGCCTCTTCAAGATGACGAGGAGGTTACGGTGGCGGGAGGTGCTGTCATCGTGTGTCATGAATCGGTCAAATTGGATTTGCGCCTACAGACCGTCGCCGGCCCGGTGCATCTCGCAGAGGTGGCCTGCATTGTGCTGGAAGGGCAGGAGGAAGAGTTCATCCTGGGTAATGACATGCTGGTCTCGCTGGGTATCGATGTAAACGCGCAGCTGTCGCAGCTGGCAGGTGGTCGTGTTGTCGAAGATCAAGACACTTTTGACCCCGTCGAGCCCCAAGCAGTAAGCCCCGGTGATGTTCGTAATCTCCTGAAGCAATGGTGGCTGCAGCAGGAGACAATGGTTTCCCACCAGTTTATCTGCCAGTGCTTCTGGACCTCGTGATGGAATTCGAGGATGTGTTCCGGATTGAGCTCGGCAACGACCCACCCGCGAATGTGGAGCCGCTGCGCATTACGATTCGTGATGGAGCTCAGCCGTACCGGACACGCCCTCGCCGCTATGCACCAGCGCAGAGCGATTTTCTCCGAGCACGCACGCAGAAGCTTTGGACATGGGCTTCATCCGCAGGAACCAACAGAGTCACTGGGCGTGCGCAGCAGTGCCGGTGCCTAAGGCTGGCCGTCCGTCTGAGTTTCGACTGACGATTGACTATAGACCAGTCAATGCAGTCACTGTCCCGATCGCTGGGACAGCTCCTGATCTTGTAGCGGGGCTACACAGGATAGTGTACCCGGGGTACACTAATACACGCAAACCCACTAGTGTATGTGGGACACACACTAGCGACCAACATTCCGAGCCGCCAATGTAACTATCATTGACGGGCGCTCAGGCGCACCGCTATTGGTTGAAAGGGCCACATTTCAACCAATCATGTGCATGCATTTCATGCAAATGCGTAAGAGCCAACCATGTTTTTACCCTTGCAATTAGATATCATCTTAAAGGGGTTTAGCGTAAAGATAAGGCCAGCCCGCCACGCGGCGGGCTGCCATTCAATTCAGTTTTCTATTTTGATCTAAAGTGTTAAGTATTTGCTTAGAAATACGCGAGCCCGCGTATTTCTATCTTACATACAAACTTTAAGTCTACGCTTCCTCAATACGCGCATACTGTGTATGCTAAGAAACAGAGCGTAGCTCTCGCCCTGTTTCACCTGGTAGCACTTTGTAGTCCGTTCAACGCCTACAGAGAATAGCCAAATGGAATTTGGCTATGGAGACGAAAACCCTTCGTCAGGCGGAGCTCCGTCTGACGGAGCTCCGAACATCCACTCTCGTATCACGAGAGAGGATTGCCCCACCTGAGTGATCAGCCGTGGGAGGCGTTGCTACGACTCTCGCGAGTCGTAGGCGAGTCCACTATGGCAGCAATGCTTCGCTCATTGCCGCCAGTGAACACCATGTAGTCGTAGTCTACTACATGGAGAAGGAGCAACAGCAGAAAGAGACTTCTGCTGTTCCGCGTTTTGAGTCACTGAAGGTGTCAGTGACTCCGTTCTCCGGTGGCTCGAACGAGCCACTATTGCGCTGGCTCGTAGAGCTCGAGACAGCAATCGCTGCCCGACGGATCCGGGATCCGCCGCTACAAGTCGCTTACGCGATGTCGTGTCTAGCAGGACGTGCTAGACACTGGGCGTATGGCAGACGCCTTACGACGGTACGTGCTGGAGCACGTACGAAGAGTTCAAGGACGAGCTCAAACTCGCGTTTGAGCCTCCCGAGTCGGAGTTCAGGTCGAGGGCGGAGTTCCTCGACCTGAAGCAAGGCAAGCGCGACGTATTGCGTACGCGCAGCAGGCTCGATACTTGGTGTCAAGTATCGTGAACCACCCCATTGATGAGGCGACACAAGTTGTCACCTTCATGAAGGGACTTAGAGATGGGCCTGTGAAGACCTATCTCTTCCGAGAGTACCCGAGTACTCTCGAGCAAGCCATCCGACTTGCATCGCAGGAAGAGTTTAGCTTGAATCAAGCTAAACTTCACGCGGACACGCCAGGGGCGCCGCGTCCGCGACCGAGGCCCATGGGCGGTCCAGAACCCATGGACCTATCAAGTGCGTCTGCTGGCAGGCAGCAGACGGATCCGCGTAGAAGAACGCAGCGGTGTTTCCAGTGTGGAAATACCGGCCACTACGCACGCGAGTGTGTAGCAGGCCCAAGGCCTGCTACTCGCGGTACGTCGTATCGTGCCAACGGTGATCGTTGGCGCGGACGACCAAAAACGGCGGGAGCCAGTAGGGGCGGGGCGCCCTACTGGTGTAGTCACACATGCCGATGTCGGACATGTGATGACTACAGCCCCCTGCGGTGGCAAGCACCGCAGTGAAAGGAAGGATGGTCGAGCTGGGCTGATCATCCTGGAGGTTGCGGTGCATGGGAGATCCATGCACGCGCTGGTCGATTCAGGTGCGTCGAACAACTTTGTTCGACTGCAAAGCCTGAATGAGATGTGCCCCGAGGAGAAAGAGACTCCTCGGAGCGAGTTGGTGGTGCGCCTGGCGACAGGCGCAACCGTGAAGACACGAAAGCGAACTGTGTCTGTTCGCTTTGACTGTGAAGGTCGGACCTTCACCGAAGACCTTATCGTCTTAGACTTAGACGATAAGTTCGACATGATATTGGGCATGCCGTGGCTAAAACGCCATGCCCCAGTGATAGACTGGAAGGCCCAGTCTATAATCTCATTCGGCGCCGAGGACGTTAACGTCCTCGGATCAGCGGACAACGTGACAGTGAGCGATGGCCTGTCAACGTTGCGCGCGCACCTCGCGGTGCGTGCGTTGGGAGCGAGGGCAACCTCGCTCATCCCAGCCAAGAGAACGTGGCGACCGCTAAGGCCGCCGCGTACCAGAAGATGGAAGACCTCCGGGAGGCTTCCTCGTCCGTGCCCGGGGCACGGGCGAAATCACAACTGAAGGGTGCACTCCGGGAGCGCACCCACGTCCAAACCGGGTTTGGACCGAACCCTTCGCAGGCCCGGCCTGCGAAGGCAAGAACCAAGATACCGTCTCGGGCCGGGCCCGAGGCGACTGTTCAAGAGAAGATCTCCCTCAAGCCGGGCTTGAGGAGCCAAGATTCAAGGAGACCCTCGACGGGCCGGGCCCGTCGAGACACAAGATATGGGTCGTTGTCAGACCGGGTCTGACAAGGGTCGCGGTATGAGAAGCCCGAAGAGCTCCTCACAACTGAAAGGAACCGAGACCGGACAGGGGGTCGCTCCTCCCTGTCCCAAGAACGCCCTGCACCGAAGCGTGCAGGTGACGAGCCTCCATCGCCTGCGACGGGCGATGTCGAGTACGAGAGAGTGAATGCGCTGACGCAAACACTCTCTGGGGTCCAATGTCACGAGTTGACATTGGAGTGTCCTCCGAGCACTGCCTCGGAGTTGACAGCGCTGGAAGTGCAGAGCTGGAAAGGCTTTGCACGGGATCTACGCGCCGGGCGCGTAGAACAAATATGCATCCTCACCGCCCGTGAGGATGTCGTGATCACAGAGGATCTCGAGGACCTGCGGCAGGTTCTCGTGCGGCACCCTGATGGCGACACGAGCCTCAGTGCCAAATCGAAAAAGGATCGATTTGCAGAGCAGAGCTGGGACTCGCTCAAGTCGAGTCCCTATTACGACGTTCTTCGGGAATACGCCGACGTATTCCCGGACGGTTCCTGCGGAGCTTCCGCAGGATAAAGGAATTCAGCACGAGATTGATCTCGTGCCAGGCACGAAGTACTGTGTCACGCGACAGTGGCCACTGCCGCGTGAACAAGTAAAGGCCATCGACGAGTTCTTCGAAGCTCGTCGTCGTGCGGCCAAGTGCGGGAATCCAAATCCCCGCACAGTGCCCCCACGTTCTGTGTCAAGAAGGCACAGGGCGGATGGCGCATCGTTCATGCGTTTAACAAGATGAACGATGCGACGATACCGGCGCAGACGCCGATACCGAGGAAGGACGTCATCATCGATTCGATGAGCAAGAGCACCGTGTTCAGTGCTCTTGATCTAAGAGATGGTTTCTACCAAATCTTAATGCGTGAGAGTGATATCCCTCTCACGGCGGTAAGCACCCCAAGCGGCATGCTTTGGGAGTGGCTAGTGATGCCACAGGGGCTTAAGAATGCCCCTGCGACGTTTAATAGATGCGTAACGCATCTATTACGGTCGGTGCGGGACTTCGCACCGACGTACTTCGACGACGTGTTCGTCCACAGCCGGGCTGTGGGCGAGAAGACAGACACCGAGATGCACAAGGAGCATCTCCGACAACTGCTTGCGCTGATGCGCAAGCACAAGTTATATGCAAATCTTAAGAAGTGCATATTCGGTGCGTCCGAGATTCCAGTTCTCGGATGCCTTGTCGGCAAGGACGGTGTCCGCCCTGATCCCGAAAAGATCAGGGTGATCAACGAGTGGCCTGCGCCCTCGAATGCAAAGGAACTGCGGCAGTTCCTTGGGTTGGCTACGTACTTGTGCAAGTACATACACGATTACGCTGGGCGTATTCGACCACTGTCGCGCCTCCTCAAGAAGGACGCGGAGTGGAGATGGTCTGCTGAATGTCAGCAGGCCTTCAATTCGGTCAAGCAGGGCCTGACCGAGGCGCCGATCTTGGCCGTCGCCGACCAAGATCGTCCGTTCCACGTTAGTGTGACGCATCCGACTTTGCAATCGGATGCGCTCTGATGCAGTACGATCACGAAGGACGTGATCGTGTGATCTGCTATCAGTCTCGTCAGCTTAAGCAAGCTGAGCGCAACTACCCAGTACATGACAAGGAGCTCCTTGCCATGAAGTATGCGTTAGCCAAGTTCCGTGTCTATCTCCTTGGAGATAGACCCTTCGTGATCTACACCGATCACGCCTTTACGGACGGCCGTAAAGTCACCACATCTCTCTCAAAGAATGGCACGGTGGCTGTCATTCTTCGCTGAATACAACTTCCAGGTTGAGTACAAACCTGGAAGGTTGAATGTGGTAGCCGACGCACTGTCGCGTCGGCCGGATTACAACTACAAGGTAGTTGACGTCAATGCCATTGGCATTGAACGCAGCAGTGCCCACATCGTCGCTGCTCGACGATGTGCGCAAGGCGTACTCGCTTGACGCGGACGCCAAGCGATTGCTGACCTATGTGGAGGCACCTTCCGACAGCGCGCATCGCGCGCTGCCTCCACATCTGAGATCCCGTGTGCACAGGTATAGTGCACACGACGGCTTGCTGCTATATCAGTGCAGCTGACGACGATGTCGCTCGCATCGTCGTCCCTGATGATTATGATCTGCGCCTGCGGATCATATTCGAGTATCACGATGCCCCATCGGCTGGGCATCCGGGTCGAGAGAAGACGTACCTTCTTCTCTCGCGTGACTTCTACTGGCCTCGCCAGTACAAGTGGATCCGCAAGTACGTCCGTGCTTGCGAGGCGTGCCAACGAGTGAAGCCGACGCCGGCTTCACAAGCACCGCTACAGTCTCTGCCGATACCGGCAGAGTGTTGGGAGTCCATCAGTATGGACTTCATATTCGGGTTACCGCCCGACGCCAAGCGTCGGACTGGAGTGGTCGTCTTTGTCGACCGCTTCAGCAAGATGGTTCATCTTGCTGCGGTGCCTGCCCAAGTCACGTCCAAACAGACGGCACGTCTGTTTGTGGAGCTCATCTTCCGCTCTCACGGTATGCCCCGTGAGATAGTGTCCTGTTCTTCTGGAAGGAGGTCTTCGGCCTTGGTACTCGGCTGTCGATGTCGACAGCCGACCACCCGCAGACGGATGGTCAGACCGAGCGCGTGAATCGCGTGCTCGGTGACATCCTCAAGAGCTACGCCCACTCGTTCACCGAGTGGAGCGACTGTTTGCCGATGGCAGAGTTTGCCATCAACAACTCGGTGCATGCCTCTACGGGGCATACACCGTTCTACGTGAATGCCATGCGGCATCCACGAGTACCTGCCATGCTTGGCGGGGTGACAGCTCCCTTGAGTGGGGAGGATCTGTGAGCGAGCCACGCCCACAGGAAAATTTGAACGCCGTGACACGTAGTGCCACGCGCCAGAAGAGAGTACGCTTTGCGTCTGCACCGGGTGCAGGCGTTGAGAACACTTCCGTGCCGGGCACGGAAGTTACAAGCAACGACGAAGTACCTTTCGCTCCGGGAGCGAAAGAAGACGACCAAGTACCCTTCGCTCTGGGAGCGAAGGAAGAAGACCAAGCACCTTTCGCTCCGGGAGCGAAAGGACAAGCGACGACCCGTCCCACGCCTGCTCCGGGAGCAGACGTGACGCAAGATGACGTGTTCGACTCGGAGTCGAACACCGGAAACCAAATGATACAGTGACGACGCAGGGCGACGTCACTGCTGCGACCAAGTACGTGTCCACACCCCATGTGGACACTCAAGATGACGAGCGCATCGTGCAGGGCACGATAGCGGACAAGGACGCATTGGTCGACACGACCAATGTCGATGCGAAAGACTTCGTGCAGAATCGACAAGCCGTCATGCGGTTTGTTCGTGATGCTATTGCATCTTCTGTCGACCGACAGAAGATGAACGCTGACAAGAAGTCACGCAACAACATTAGTGAGTTCAAAACGAATTCATTAGTTTTACTGTCTACGCAAAACTTGGCTAGACATGCAGTCTCGGACTTTGGAGCAAGCAAGCTTGCTCCACGCTTCATCGGCCCCTTTCGTGTCTTGCATCGCCAAGGCACAGCCTACACGCTGGACATACCAACCAGCATGAGACTGCACCCGACGTTCTATGTCGGGCGACTGAAGGCGTATCATGAGCATGATACGCCCGCGCGCTCATCCAACATGGGCACGAAGAAGCGTGATGGTCGAGCTACGACTCGTCACCTTCGTCGCGCTCGCGCGCAGAGCGCGAGCGACGCATGCGAACGCTCTCAACGAGCTTCGCAAACTTCCTCTCGACGTCCTCGACTCGAGACAGCGCGTCACCTGCTGTCTCGCGAGAAGCGGACACTCGCGACGAGAGGTTCGAGATCAGCTGACTTTGCTCAGCGATCGTCTTCCAAGCCTCACGGCGGAAGGCAGCATAGTCAGCCGCCAGTTGCTGGAAGGTCTGATCAGCCTCAAGCGGCTGATCAAAGCGACGAGGTTTTCCCTCCGCCGGCACCTTTGCGGGCTGCCGACGGCTCAATTCGCTGGATTGTCGAGCGAATTGTAGCTCACCAGGAGCCACGCACTGACCAAGGTCAGCGTCGTTTTCGATGTCGTTGGAGAGGATATAGAACCCTCCCCAACACGACTCGGAACCGCGGAATATCCTCGTGAGGGATATTCCGGAAATGGTGATGGCGTACGAAGACCGCCACCACCTCCGCCCGAGCCGAGACTAGGTCTCGGCTGGACAGTGTACCACCCCACGCCCCCGGGGACGGGTAGACGCGTAACGGGATCAGGCGGGGTGCTCTCTTCCCGGCATCCGGGAAGACAGTAAAGCGCCAGTCTCGGACTTCACTGGGTACTCGTATCGTCGAGTACCCATCGACTTCGTTCTCACGCAGTCTGTCCGCATTGGGTGGACAGACTGGACACCGTTCTCCACGGGGAACGGCATAAGGCATACCAGCGCTTGCACTGAGTTCGTGCAAGCGGGTAGCCTTGCCAGCGCTATTATGTTTATAATAGCGCTCACGCATGCTTTCGAGGACGCTTTCGGAAAGCAGCAGCATCACTGTTCCAGTTCATAACGAACTGGTTCCAGCCCTGAGTCAGTGCGACTGTCTCAGAGACCTTGCTCTTAGCGCTATGGCGCACGCCCTTGAAATAGCGAAGAGCAAGGTACAGCGTCGCATAGTAGTTGCGACGCTCATCGGAGCCGGCCGCGAAGCCGAGCGCATCATCTTTGATGGTATCGACTTGGAAGAGAGCACAAGGTGTGCCCTGGCCGCCTTCGTCGGACCATCGGAGGCGATGAATGCGCTCCGATGATAACTTCCACGGCTCAGCTCCCTGAGACTGAGCCGCGCTGCGCCCAACAGGCAAGGATGCCTGGGCGGAAGGAGAAACACCCGCGGATGGAGTTTCCGCGGGTCCACTGCTCTCAGACCGTGCACGCTTAGCGTGCACGACCTCGCCATCTTCTGGCGAGTCCTCACGTTGACGACGAGAGCCCGGCGACGGACTCTCGCGAAGAAGCTTGCTCACAGCAGGCTTGTCCCTCACGGGCGAAGAGTGCTCCTCTTCGTCCGCCAAAGAATCACTGTCGTAATCGACAATGAGGCCAGGGTCTTCCTCATCACCATCACGTCCAGGGGACGGGGCGCGCAGCCTTCGCAGGCTGCGCGACAGTCGATTCACCCGCCCCGAAGGGACGGGTTGCCTTGGCGACGATAGCGTCGACTTGCTTAGCGCTCTCGCGCTCACGAGAGCGCTCTCTCCAATTGTAGTGCGTGATATTCACGCACTGACAGTGTCTTGCCACCCGATGGGAATCCCCACCGGGTGCGGAGGTCTTGGGACTTTGGAGCCTTGGGCTCCCGGGGACTCGGGACTTGACGCGCTCATTGCGAAATGAGCGTGAGTGTCTTCTCCGTTAAACGAAGAAGACGGAAAGTGACCACAGAAGAGATCGTGGTCACCGTTACTCCCGAATGCGATACTCGCACTTTGAGAGGGGGTGGTGTAGCGGGGCTACACAGGATAGTGTACCCGGGGTACACTAATACACGCAAACCCACTAGTGTGTGTGGGACACACACTAGCGACCAACATTACGAGCCGTCAATGTAACTATCATTGACGGGCGCTCAGGCGCACAGCTATTGGTTGAAAGGGCCACATTTCAACCAATCATGTGCATGCATTTCATGCAAATGCGTGAGAGCCAACCATGCTCTCACCCTTGCAATTAGATATCATCTTAAAGGGGTTTAGCGTAAAGATAAGGCCCGCCACGCGGCGGGCTGCCATTCAATTCAGTTTTCTATTTTGATCTAAAGTGTTAAGTATTTGCTTTAGAAATACGCGAGCCCGCGTATTTCTATCTTACATACAAACTTTAAGTCTACGCTTCCTCAATACGCGCATACTGTGTATGCTAAGAAACAGAGCGTAGCTCTCGCCCTGTTTCA
>JAAVTI010000392.1:0-10635 GCA_011947335.1 Phytophthora constricta
GCCCAGATCGAACCTTGTCTGTATCTCGGCCCCAGAGCTCGTACGATGACGTAGATTAGACTGTTGAGCTTCTTGCAACGAGTTGAGCTTTGTCACAGACGAGGAAGCCCAAATCAGATCATGGTATCTCGGCCTCAGAGCTCGTACGAGGACGTAGATCACTGTTGAGCTTCTCGCAACGAGTTGAGCTTTGTCACAAGAGCCCAAATCGGACCATGTCTATCTCGGCCCCCAGAGCTCGTACGAGGACGTAGAGTAGACTGTTGAGCTTCTCGCAACAAATTGAGCTTCGTCACAAGACGAGGAAGCCCAGATCGAACCTTGTCCGTATCTCGGCACCCAGAATTTGTACGAGGACGTAGATTAGACTGTTGAGCTTCTCGCAACAAATTGAGCTTCGTCACGAGACGAGGAAGCCCAGATCGAACCTTGTCCGTATCTCGGCCCCCAGAGCTCGTACGAGGACGTAGATTAGACTGTTGAGCTTCTCGCAACGAGTTGAGCTTCGTCACAAGACGAGGAAGCCCAAATCGAACCTTGTCCGTATCTCGGCCCCAGAGCTCGTACGAGGACGTAGATTAGACTGTTGAGCTTCTCGCAACGAGTTGAGCTTCGTCACGACGAGGAAGCCCAAATCGGACCTTGTCCGTATCTCGGCCCCCAGAGCTCGTACGAGGACGTAGATTAGACTGTTGAGCTTCTCGCAACAAGTTGAGCTTCGTCACGAGACGAGGAAGCCCAAATCGGACCTTGTCCGTATCTCGGCACCCAGAGCTCGTACGAGGACGTAGATTAGACTTTGAGCTTCTCGCAACGAGTTGAGCTTCGTCACGAGACGAGGAAGCCCAAATCGGACCTTGTCCGTATCTCGGCCCCAGAAGCTCGTACGAGGACGTAGATTAGACTGTTGAGCTTCTCGCAACAAATTGAGCTTCGTCATAAGACGAGGAAGCCCAATCGGACCTTGTCCGTATCTCGGCCCCCAGAGCTTGTACGAGGACGTAGATTAGACTTTTAGGCTTCTCGCAACGAGTTGAGCTTCGTCACGAGACGAGGAAGCCCAAATCGGACCATGTCCGTATCTCGTCACCCAGAGCTCGTACGAGGACGTAGATTAGACTTTGAGCTTCTCGCAACGAGTTGAGCTTTGTCACGAGACGAGGAAGCCCAAATCGGACCATGTTCGTATCTCGTCCCCCAGAGCTCGTACGAGGACGTAGATTAGACTTTGAGCTTCTCGCAACAAATTGAGCTTCGTCACAAGACGAGGAAGCCCAGATCAAACCTTGTCCGTATCTCGGCACCCAGAATTTGTACGACGACGTAGATTAGACTGTTGAGCTTCTCGCAACAAATTGAGCTTCGTCATAAGACGAGGAAGCCCAGATCGAACCTTGTCCGTATCTCGGCCCCCAGAGCTCGTACGAGGACGTAGATTAGACTGTTGAGCTTCTCGCAACGAGTTGAGCTTTGTCACAAGACGAGGAAGCCCAAATCGATCATGTCCGTATCTCGGCCCCAGAGCTCGTACGAGGACGTAGATTAGACTGTTGAGCTTCTCGCAACGAGTTGAGCTTTGTCACGAGACGAGGAAGCCCAAATCGGACCATGTTCGTATCTCGTCCCCCAGAGCTCGTACGAGGACGTAGAGTAGACTGTTGAGCTTCTCGCAACAAATTGAGCTTCGTCACAAGACGAGGAAGCCCAGATCAAACCTTGTCCGTATCTCGGCACCCAGAATTTGTACGACGACGTAGATTAAATTGTTGAGCTTCTCGCTACAAATTGAGCTTCGTCATAAGACGAGGAAGCCCAGATCGAACCTTGTCTGTATCTCGGCCCCCAGAGCTCGTACGATGACGTAGATTAGACTGTTGAGCTTCTAGCAACGAGTTGAGCTTTGTCACAAGACAAGGAAGTTCAAATCAGATCATGGCTATATCTCGGCCTCAAGAGCTCGTACGAGGTCGTAGCTCACACTGTTAAGCTTCTCGCAACGAGTTGAGCTTTGTCACGAGACGAGGAAGCCCAAATCGGACCATGTTCGTATCTCGTCCCCCAGAGCTCGTACGAGGACGTAGAGTAGACTGTTGAGCTTCTCGCAACAAATTGAGCTTCGTCACAAGACGAGGAAGCCCAGATCAAACCTTGTCCGTATCTCGGCACCCAGAATTTGTACGACGACGTAGATTAGACTGTTGAGCTTCTCGCTACAAATTGAGCTTCGTCATAAGACGAGGAAGCCCAGATCGAACCTTGTCCGTATCTCGGCACCCAGAGTTTGTACGAGGACGTAGATTAGACTTTTGAGCTTCTCGCAACGAGTTGAGCTTTGTCACGAGACGAGGAAGCCCAAATCGGATCATGTTCGTATCTCGGCCCCCAGAGCTCGTACGAGGACGTAGATTAGACTGTTGAGCTTCTCGCAACAAATTGAGCTTCGTCACAAGACGAGGAAGCCCAGATCGGACCTTGTCCGTATCTCGGCACCCAGAATTTGTACGAGGACGTAGATTAGACTGTTGAGCTTCTCGCAACAAATTGAGCTTCGTCACAAGACGAGGAAGCCCAGATCGAACCTTGTCCGTATCTCGGCACCCAGAATTTGTACGAGGACGTAGATTAGACTTTGAGCTTCTCGCAACGAGTTGAGCTTCGTCACGAGACGAGGAAGCCCAAATCGGACCATGTCCGTATCTCGGCCCCAGAGCTCGTACGAGGACGTAGATTAGACTTTTGAGCTTCTCGCAACGAGTTGAGCTTTGTGACGAGACGAGGAAGCCCAAATCGGACCATGTCCGTATCTCGGCCCCCAGAGCTCGTACGAGGACGTAGATTAGACTTTTGAGCTTCTCGCAACAAATTGAGCTTCGTCACAAGACGAGGAAGCCCAGATCAAACCTTGTCCGTATCTCGGCACCCAGAATTTGTACGAGGACGTAGATTAGACTGTTAAGCTTCTCGCAACGAGTTGAGCTTTGTCACGAGACCAGGAAGCCCAAATCGGACCATGTCCGTATCTCGTCCCCAGAGCTCGTACGAGGACGTAGAGTAGACTGTTGAGCTTCTCGCAACAAATTGAGCTTCGTCACAAGACGAGGAAGCCCAGATCAAACCTTGTCCGTATCTCGGCACCCAGAATTTGTACGACGACGTAGATTAGATTGTTGAGCTTCTCGCAACAAATTGAGCTTCGTCATAAGACGAGGAAGCCCAGATCGAACCTTGTCCGTATCTCGGCCCCCAGAGCTCGTACGAGGACGTAGATTAGACTGTTGAGCTTCTTGCAACGAGTTGAGCTTTGTCACAAGACGAGGAAGCCCAAATCAGACCATGTCCGTATCTCGGCCTCAGAGCTCGTACGAGGACGTAGATTAGACTGTTGAGCTTCTCGCAACGAGTTGAGCTTTGTCACGAGACGAGGAAGCCCAAATCGGACCATGTTCGTATCTCGTCCCCAGAGCTCGTACGAGGACGTAGAGTAGACTGTTGAGCTTCTCGCAACAAATTGAGCTTCGTCACAAGACGAGGAAGCCCAGATCAAACCTTGTCCGTATCTCGGCACCCAGAATTTGTACGACGACGTAGATTAGACTGTTGAGCTTCTCGCTACAAATTGAGCTTCGTCATAAGACGAGGAAGCCCAGATCGAACCTTGTCCGTATCTCGGCCCCAGAGCTCGTACGAGGACGTAGATTAGACTGTTGAGCTTCTCGCAACGAGTTGAGCTTTGTCACGAGACGAGGAAGCCCAAATCGGATCATGTCCGTATCTCGTCCCCAGAGCTCGTACGAGGACGTAGATTAGACTTTTGAGCTTCTCGCAACGAGTTGAGCTTTGTCACGAGACGAGGAAGCCCAAATCGGACCATGTTCGTATCTCGTCCCCAGAGCTCGTACGAGGACGTAGAGTAGACTGTTGAGCTTCTCGCAACAAATTGAGCTTCGTCACAAGACGAGGAAGCCCAGATCAAACCTTGTCCGTATCTCGGCACCCAGAATTTGTACGACGACGTAGATTAGACTGTTGAGCTTCTCGCTACAAATTGAGCTTCGTCATAAGACGAGGAAGCCCAGATCGAACCTTGTCCGTATCTCGGCACCCAGAATTTGTACGAGGACGTAGATTAGACGAGGCTTCTCGCAACGAGTTGAGCTTTGTCACGAGACGAGGAAGCCCAAATCGGATCATGTCCGTATCTCGTCTCCCAGAGCTCGTACGAGGACGTAGATTAGACTTTTGAGCTTCTCGCAACGAGTTGAGCTTTGTTACGAGACGAGGAAGCCCAAATCGGACCATGTTCGTATCTCGTCCCCCAGAGCTCGTACGAGGACGTAGAGTAGACTGTTGAGCTTCTCGCAACAAATTGAGCTTCGTCACAAGACGAGGAAGCCCAGATTAAACCTTGTCCGTATCTCGGCACCCAGAATTTGTACGACGACGTAGATTAGACTGTTGAGCTTCTCGCTACAAATTGAGCTTCGTCATAAGATAAGGAAGCCCAGATCGAACCTTGTCCGTATCTCGGCACCCAGAATTTGTACGAGGACGTAGATTAGACTTTTAGGCTTCTCGCAACGAGTTGAGCTTTGTCACGAGACGAGGAAGCCCAAATCGGATCATGTCCGTATCTCGTCTCCCAGAGCTCGTACGACGACGTAGATTAGACTTTTGAGCTTCTCGCAACGAGTTGAGCTTTGTTACGAGACGAGGAAGCCCAAATCGGACCATGTTCGTATCTCGTCCCCAGAGCTCGTACGAGGACGTAGAGTAGACTGTTGAGCTTCTCGCAACAAATTGAGCTTCGTCACAAGACGAGGAAGCCCAGATTAAACCTTGTCCGTATCTCGGCACCCAGAATTTGTACGACGACGTAGATTAGACTGTTGAGCTTCTCGCTACAAATTGAGCTTCGTCATAAGATAAGGAAGCCCAGATCGAACCTTGTCCGTATCTCGGCACCCAGAATTTGTACGAGGACGTAGATTAGACTTTTAGGCTTCTCGCAACGAGTTGAGCTTTGTCACGAGACGAGGAAGCCCAAATCGGATCATGTCCGTATCTCGTCTCCCAGAGCTCGTACGACGACGTAGATTAGACTTTTGAGCTTCTCGCAACGAGTTGAGCTTTGTTACGAGACGAGGAAGCCCATCGGACCATGTTCGTATCTCGTCCCCCAGAGCTCGTACGAGGACGTAGAGTAGACTGTTGAGCTTCTCGCAACAAATTGAGCTTCGTCACAAGACGAGGTAGCCCAGATTAAACCTTGTCCGTATCTCGGCACCCAGAATTTGTACGACGACGTAGATTAGACTGTTGAGCTTCTCGCTACAAATTGAGCTTCGTCATAAGATAAGGAAGCCCAGATCGAACCTTGTCCGTATCTCGGCACCCAGAGTTTGTACGAGGACGTAGATTAGACTTTTAGGCTTCTCGCAACGAGTTGAGCTTTGTCACGAGACGAGGAAGCCCAAATCGGATCATGTCCGTATCTCGTCCCCCAGAGCTCGTACGAGGACGTAGATTAGACTTTTGAGCTTCTCGCAACGAGTTGAGCTTTGTTACGAGACGAGGAAGCCCAAATCGGATCATGTCCGTATCTCGTCCCCAGAGCTCGTACGAGGACGTAGATTAGACTGTTGAGCTTCTCGCAACAAATTGAGCTTCGTCACAAGACGAGGAAGCCCAGATTAAACCTTGTCCGTATCTCGGCACCCAGAATTTGTACGACGACGTAGATTAGACTGTTGAGCTTCTCGCAACAAATTGAGCTTCGTCATAAGATGAGGAAGCCCAGATCGAACCTTGTCCGTATCTCGGCACCCAGAGCTTGTACGAGGACGTAGATTAGACTTTTAGGCTTCTCGCAACGAGTTGAGCTTTGTCACGAGACGAGGAAGCCCAAATCGGATCATGTCCGTATCTCGTCTCCCAGAGCTCGTACGACGACGTAGATTAGACTTTTGAGCTTCTCGCAACGAGTTGAGCTTTGTTACGAGACGAGGAAGCCCAAATCGGACCATGTTCGTATCTCGTCCCCAGAGCTCGTACGAGGACGTAGAGTAGACTGTTGAGCTTCTCGCAACAAATTGAGCTTCGTCACAAGACGAGGTAGCCCAGATTAAACCTTGTCCGTATCTCGGCACCCAGAATTTGTACGACGACGTAGATTAGACTGTTGAGCTTCTCGCTACAAATTGAGCTTC
This sequence comes from Phytophthora constricta, assembly GCA_011947335.1. Classification (NCBI taxonomy): domain Eukaryota; phylum Oomycota; class Peronosporomycetes; order Peronosporales; family Peronosporaceae; genus Phytophthora; species Phytophthora constricta. Next base: position 6,207 of record JAAVTI010000392.1, read on the forward strand.
GTCATAAGATAAGGAAGCCCAGATCGAACCTTGTCCGTATCTCGGCACCCAGAGTTTGTACGAGGACGTAGATTAGACTTTTAGCTTCTCGCAACGAGTTGAGCTTTGTCACGAGACGAGGAAGCCCAAATCGGACCATGTCCGTATCTCGTCCCCAGAGCTCGTACGAGGACGTAGATTAGACTGTTGAGCTTCTCGCAACGAGTTGAGCTTTGTTACGAGACGAGGAAGCCCAGATTAAACCATGTCCGTATCTCGGCACCCAGAATTTGTACGACGACGTAGATTAGACTGTTGAGCTTCTCGCAACAAATTGAGCTTCGTCACAAGACGAGGAAGCCCAGATCGAACCTTGTCCGTATCTCGGCACCCAGAGTTTGTACGAGGACGTAGATTAGACTTTTGAGCTTCTCGCAACGAGTTGAGCTTTGTCACGAGACGAGGAAGCCCAAATCGGACCATGTCCGTATCTCGTCTCCCAGAGCTCGTACGACGACGTAGATTAGACTTTTGAGCTTCTCGCAACGAGTTGAGCTTTGTCACGAGACGAGGAAGCCCAAATCGGATCATGTCCGTATCTCGTCCCCAGAGCTCGTACGAGGACGTAGATTAGACTTTTGAGCTTCTCGCAACGAGTTGAGCTTTGTCACGAGACGAGGAAGCCCAAATCGGACCATGTCCGTATCTCGGCCCCAGAGCTCGTACGAGGACGTAGATTAGACTGTTGAGCTTCTCGCAACAAATTGAGCTTCGTCACAAGACGAGGAAGCCCAGATCGAACCTTGTCCGTATCTCGGCACCCAGAATTTGTACGAGGACGTAGATTAGACTGTTGAGCTTCTCGCAAAGTTGAGCTTCGTCATAAGACGAGGAAGCCCAGATCGAACCTTGTCCGTATCTCGGCACCCAGAGCTCGTACGAGGACGTAGATTAGACTTTTGAGCTTCTCGCAACGAGTTGAGCTTTGTTACGAGACGAGGAAGCCCAAATCGGACCATGTCCGTATCTCGTCCCCAGAGCTCGTACGAGGACGTAGATTAGACTGTTGAGCTTCTCGCAACGAGTTGAGCTTCGTCACAAGACGAGGTAGCCCAGATTAAACCTTGTCCGTATCTCGGCACCCAGAATTTGTACGACGACGTAGATTAGACTGTTGAGCTTCTCGCTACAAATTGAGCTTCGTCATAAGATAAGGAAGCCCAGATCGAACCTTGTCCGTATCTCGGCACCCAGAGCTCGTACGAGGACGTAGATTAGACTTTTGAGCTTCTCGCAACGAGTTGAGCTTTGTCACGAGACGAGGAAGCCCAAATCGGACCATGTCCGTATCTCGTCTCCCAGAGCTCGTACGAGGACGTAGATTAGACTTTTGAGCTTCTCGCAACGAGTTGAGCTTTGTTACGAGACGAGGAAGCCCAAATCGGACCATGTCCGTATCTCGTCCCCAGAGCTCGTACGAGGACGTAGATTAGACTGTTGAGCTTCTCGCAACAAATTGAGCTTCGTCACAAGACGAGGTAGCCCAGATTAAACCTTGTCCGTATCTCGGCACCCAGAATTTGTACGACGACGTAGATTAGACTGTTGAGCTTCTCGCTACAAATTGAGCTTCGTCATAAGACGAGGAAGCCCAGATCGAACCTTGTCCGTATCTCGGCACCCAGAATTTGTACGAGGACGTAGATTAGACTTTTAGGCTTCTCGCAACGAGTTGAGCTTTGTCACGAGACGAGGAAGCCCAAATCGGACCATGTCCGTATCTCGTCTCCCAGAGCTCGTACGACGACGTAGATTAGACTTTTGAGCTTCTCGCAACGAGTTGAGCTTTGTTACGAGACGAGGAAGCCCAAATCGGACCATGTTCGTATCTCGTCCCCAGAGCTCGTACGAGGACGTAGAGTAGACTGTTGAGCTTCTCGCAACAAATTGAGCTTCGTCACAAGACGAGGTAGCCCAGATTAAACCTTGTCCGTATCTCGGCACCCAGAATTTGTACGACGACGTAGATTAGACTGTTGAGCTTCTCGCTACAAATTGAGCTTCGTCATAAGATAAGGAAGCCCAGATCGAACCTTGTCCGTATCTCGGCACCCAGAGCTCGTACGAGGACGTAGATTAGACTTTTTAGGCTTCTCGCAACGAGTTGAGCTTTGTCACGAGACGAGAAGCCCAGATCGAACCATGTCCGTATCTCGGCCCCAGAGCTCGTACGAGGACGTAGATTAGACTGTTGAGCTTCTCGCAACGAGTTGAGCTTCGTCACGAGACGAGGAAGCCCAAATCGGACCATGTCCGTATCTCGTCCCCAGAGCTCGTACGAGGACGTAGATTAGACTGTTGAGCTTCTCACAACGAGTTGAGCTTCGTCACAGACGAGGAAGCCCAGATCGAACCTTGTCTGTATCTCGGCACCCAGAATTTGTACGACGACGTAGATTAGACTGTTGAGCTTCTCGCAACAAATTGAGCTTCGTCACAAGATAAGGAAGCCCAGATCGAACCTTGTCCGTATCTCGGCACCCAGAGCTCGTACGAGGACGTAGATTAGACTTTTAGGCTTCTCGCAACGAGTTGAGCTTCGTCACAAGACGAGGAAGCCCAAATCGGACCTTGTCCGTATCTCGGCCCCTAGAGTTCGTACGAGGACGTAGAGTAGACTTTTAGGCTTCTCGCAACGAGTTGAGCTTCGTCACGAGACGAGGAAGCCCAAATCGGATCATGTCCGTATCTCGTCCCCCAGAGCTCGTACGAGGACGTAGATTAGACTGTTGAGCTTCTCGCAACAAATTGAGCTTCGTCACAAGACGAGGAAGCCCAGATCAAACCTTGTCCGTATCTCGGCACCCAGAATTTGTACGACGACGTAGATTAGACTGTTGAGCTTCTCGCAACAAACTGAGCTTCGTCACAAGATGAGGAAGCCCAGATCGAACCTTGTCCGTATCTCGGCCCCCAGAGCTCGTACGATGACTTAGATTAGACTTTTAGGCTTCTAGCAACGAGTTGAGCTTCGTCACGAGACGAGGAAGCCCAAATCGGACCATGTCCGTATTTCGTCTCCCAGAGCTCGTACGAGGACGTAGAGTAGACTGTTCAGCTTCTCGCTACAAATTGAGCTTCGTCACAAGACGAGAAAGCCCAGATTAAACCTTGTCCGTATCTCGGCACCCAGAATTTGTACGACGACGTAGATTAGACTTTTGAGCTTCTCGCAACGAGTTTAAAGGCTTGGGTCGTTGTTGGCAAAATGCAAAGTGATTGATTTAGGTCCTTAGTTCACAAACTCCTTGCTACCTCTAAGCCTACTGGATTTCCTGCTGGGTACACTGAGTTATTTCAGCCAATCGCAGAGCGCCACGTCGATGCCCATCTTGTACCCACAATCTTGTACCCACGTGCAGCGTAATCATTTATGGCGTAATCAGTGGGAAGTAATCTTCGTCCCGTAATCGCCAGAGTGATTGCAGTGCCACTGAGTGAAGGTCATACCGGTACCCTACCGGTATACCGCAGCTGCTCGAGGCGTCTCCTTGACAACACTCCCACTCGACTCGACAGCCTTTGGCGCTTCGATGCCGAGCTTGCTCCGGAGAAAATCGAACTGCGCCGCTGGAATGGGCTTGGTCATCAGGTCCGCCAGCATGTCTTGCGTCGGGCAATACTCGAGCACCACTTCTTCGTCCTCGACCTTCTCGTGCACGAAGTGGTAGCGAATGTCGATGTGCTTGGTGCGCTTGTGAAACTCGGGTTCTTGGCCAGCGCGATGGATCCTTGGTTGTCTTCGTAGATCTTGATCGCCTTGCCCTCTGTGGCTTTGCCTATCTCGCACAGAAACGCCTTGAGCCACACCGCCTCCTGTGTTGCCTCCGATAGTGCCATGTACTCGGCTTCCGTCGATGATAGCGCCACTGTCCTCTGCTTCTTGCTGCGCCAGCTCACGCATCCACCGCTCATCATGAACGCGTATCCGCTCGTGCTGCGGCGCGACTCCACATCGCCCGCCCAGTCCGCATCCGGTAGCCGCAGACGCCGTCTTGGTCCTTGGTGCGAAACTCGATGCCGTGCGTTGCTTAGAGGTAGCAAGGAGTTTGTGAACTAAGGACCTAAATCAATCACTTTGCATTTTGCCAACAACGACCAAGCCTTTAGGTTATGAGCCCAAGCTCTACTCCTTCCCTCAGCCCAAGACTTCGACTACGCCTCTCGCCATGGACGCCACGCCGCCGCCTTCCGCATCAACAAGTTCGACGGAGCTAACTTCCACACGTGGAAGTTCGGGAGATGCAGATGGTGCTGGAAGAGCGCGCGAGCTGTGGAAGTCACGTGCGGGAGATCGCTGGTAACGCCAGACGGCGACTGATCAAGCGCTCTTCCGGAAGAAGTCGCGCAAGGCGCTGGCGATCATCTATCTTGCGATGAGACTCGCAGC